>VZRU01000206.1:111633-159764 GCA_013398155.1 Pedionomus torquatus
TTTGGCCTTTATTAATTTTTTTTTTTTTCCATTTGCCGTCTTTCTGCTCGAGTCCCTAAGCGACGCGTATGTAGGTGTCTCCCTGGCGTGTGGCACTGGCTGTATTTGGAGTGCTTTGGCTGGAGTTTAGTCACGCTGCCCAAAAAACATCATTTTATGCCCTGCTTCAGTGCCTTGCCCGCCCTCTTCCTCCTCACAGGAGCTGGAAGAGAGGTGGGGGGTATTTCTTCTGAGGTACCGGTCCCCCCTTCGGCACCATATTCCTTGGGGATTCCAACCGTATCCGTTGGGATCCATCGTGCGGGCCGGCCTTCGAGTTACCGGACTAGGAGGGACACCTTGGAAGCGATGCTGGGATGGAGTGTAGTGAAGTTGTTTTGGTTGGGTGTAATTAGTGGGAATTAAGCCAACCGAAACGATCGTTGGTAGGCAGTTTGCCTCCAGCCCGTTAAATTGTCGCCAACAGTCCCATCTCTGCAGCTTCCTCCAGACAACGGTGCCGTAACTCCCCCTGCCCGGCACAGGGCTGTGTTCTGCCCTAAAGGCTCTTAAAGCAGGGCTGCCTTTTCGGAAAGACAACCAACCACTCCATCTCCTGGATTCCACCCTGTGGATTTGGGTGGAAACCGCAGAAGCGGTAACTGTAAATCCTGGGCCTTTCCCGGCTGTCGTCTGTGCAGCCCCTGCGGCAGAGCAGAGTGCTGAGTACCTTCCAGAGCATCTCGGTGAGTTGGTACAAGGACCAACAATGTATGTCGTGCTTGTGAAGCTCTGTTTGGTTTGGGTTTGTTTTTTTTTTTCTAGAGTTTTCACATCATATTAGGGAAATTAGCATTTTAATATGTAGTTTAGCATGTCTTCTGGCACAGCCTAATTTAAGGTCCTGTTAACTTCTATGCCTGGCTAAAGTTTTTCCCTCACAGTCCTGTTAAGCACAGTTTTTTCAGAAGCTGGTTTTATTGTAGTGTGCAAATTTTGCACTTGTTCATTCTTACTGTAAAGCATATATAAAAAGCATCCAGTGTTTGCACTTGGACATTTACATAATTAAAAATGGTGTTGTTAAAATTTCTATGCGACTTTAATAGAAACAGCAGGAAAACTGTGTGGGATGGAATTAATATAACAGAAATAGCAGTACTAAATTTCTTCTGTATATCTGCTTCTGTCTGTTAAGAGGTGTTCAATATAGAGCTTCGAGTGTGCTGTGCACATTTTTGCCCCTATGAAAAAATAGCTCATCTCTTGGAGAAAAAGCAGCTGCTGGAGTTGTCAATTCAGAGAGAACAAAGTTCCATAGAAAGTTTCTTTCTTCAGAGAAGCTATTTGAATACTGAAATCAAGTCATAATTACTAGAAAGTTAGTCACTGGATGTTAGCTTAAGAATGGGTTTGAAAAATAAATGGCATTTTAAGATATCCTTTCCAAAAATTTGGTCTCTGCTTTTGTAATGCTTCAAGCTCTCCCACTGCTTTTTCCTGTTTGTTTTGGGTTTTTTTATGGTTTGGTTTGTGGTTGTTGACTTTTTTATTATTATTTTTTTTCTTGCTTGTAACACAGATGTTTTCCTTCGTGTTTTCTCGGTCGTGATAATCCTTGTGATGGTATTGAATGGAGACCAGAGAAAAAGAGAGAAAAGTGATTTGTGGATGTTCTCTTCCTTTTCTTGGGACTCTTAAGCTCTTATGGCCTACTGGGATTTTTGTTTTGTGCTTGCCTGTGTTTATAAGGCCATTCAGAGGGTCTCATGTTTCTGTGTAAGCCTTACGTGGGCTCAGAAGGGCCATCAGGACTGGAGAGCCTGTTGAGGCTTTGAAAGTGCAATTGGCCAATTTCTTCAGAGACTTGACCCAGCAGCACGTGCATTCTCTGAGGAGTAGTTCAGAATTTGTGGGATAGGGAGCATATGGTCTTCTGTGGCATAGGTGACAGGAGCAACTATGAGCTTTTTAAAGTCTGCTTAGTCAGTTGGATGATATAATATCATGATATATGAAATAATATATACCTTGAGTTTAGACATAAGGCGGCCAAATGAGCCAGCTCTTAGATGTCCCCTTAAACTCCTGGGAGATAGGCAGACTGCCATTGTAATGGATGTATCTTAGTGCTTCCACCAGAACTGCTTTTTAAAGTTGTTGGGTTTTTTTTTCATTTTTTTTTGTTTCCTGCTTTTGTGTTCAACCAAGGTTGGTGATGGTAATGGTCTAAAACATACCATATGTTTCTTGGCTAAAGTTTTCCCCATCCAGCAATATCAACCGATGTTTAAGTCACAGTTCAATGATGGGTATTTGTTGCTCTTGAAGTGTTTCATTTTAATAACATAATAAACACTTTAACTCCATATTATGTTGAATTTAAAAGGCAGTGCTATCTCTCAGCACTTTATCTAATTCTCCATACTGGTGTTTTTCATCTGAAGAAATGAACAAGTCATAAAAATATAATGCAAGAGAGGCTCTCAAGCGGCCTTTACCTCACTTGACCCCACCACAGATTCTAAGGAAATATAAATATACTTGGACTATTCCTAAGTGATATTTGTTTAAGCTGTGCTTTGAATACGGATTTGGTGACTGAATTTCTGTACATCACCCTGCTCATCTGTACCATGCAGTGCTTTTTTTTTCTTACACAGAAATGTATTCACTGAAAATTGAAAACCATTGCATCTCGTTGTCACTGGCTGTAGAGAAAGTGATTGCTATCTCTGAAACTGCATGGGTTTTTTCCAGACTCTGATAACAGGTGTCACCTATTGACCTGTGCAGAAACACATCTAGGAGAAATGATGAGGGAAATGCTGATGACATGCCTGTTTGTACAGTCAGATCACTAAGGAGGCGAAATCTGTTACATTAGAAGCATGAACAGACTTCTAGTTCAGCAGGTGTTTCTGTTGTTGGAGATAGTTTGTGTGTTGTGCCACTTGGTAAGGATGGCCTGGCGTTCTGGAGTACGCTGTGATTTATCTGCTGCTGATCTCTGTCAGTAATTTGGGAAATGGCAGAGTCACTTCCTTTGTGGTCCTGCCATCTCCTAAAGGATGGGCCCAGAGTCTAATGCAGGGGGTCTCAAGGATAAGTGGCATCTGCACAGGTGGTCAGCTCTCAGATGAAAATTTCTACGCTCTTGAACTCTCTTATGGCTCAATGGAGAGTTTGCTGGCCATTTTCTTGGGATTCTCAGCATTGACTGAGTAGCTGTGGCTTGTTAGACAGGCTTGATAGGTGACATCTCTACCATCATTTAACATCAGTAATCTCTGAGGTCACAAAGGGGACCTTTGCTGAACACTTAGTGTGTGTGTATGAGTGAAGTCCTGGAGCTACAGATCCGCACCTCTCAACATAATATATTGCAACTTTTTGTAGTAGAGGAATGGCTTATTTTTAACTCAAGAGGGCCTACCTTTTTTACATTAACTTGAAAACCTTTGCCCTGCAGTCATCTAGGGCTCTCTGATGGTCACGTGCTTTCATTTGCACTAATAGATGATGGCAATTGACTTTGTTCCAGGACTTTCTACTGCCCATTTGCTAAGCTGGATCCTTGCCTGAAATAGCCAGGAGAATCAGAGCTTTCTGCTGGAATCCTTTTAAAAGGACTCCAAAGTACTTTGGAGTGTTTCCAGTGGGCCTACTTCTGGTTGGAGATGGAACTGCTGTTCTGAGGAATAATCTGTCATAGGTTTGGGAGTTACTAAACTGTGTCTTAGAGCATACAAGGAAAAATCTTTTCCTTTGTGTCCAGTAGAACAAGGGCAAAAAAACCCAACCAATCAACAACAACAAAGAAATACCACAAAGAAAGAAAACAAACAAGAAAATAAAACCAATCAGAGGAAGAAGGGCAGGAAGGGCTGGGTATATTGACTCCACAGTTTTGAAGTAGTACGTCTAACATGCTTCTTCTTTAGCTGGGAGAAAGAAACAGACAGTGAGAGGTATGAGAGAGCCAGCTGAGAATCATCTGGACGAGTGGTTTCAGGTGCACTAGAAACAACTATAGTTCTGATCTGAACTTCAATTAGGTACTGTCAGATCTGGGCTGTGAGGGACAAATGCTCAGATCACACAGTTCAGGCGCAAGTCTACTGCTCTCTCCATGAGCCAACAACAAGAAGTTTGTCATGAACCAGCAGTGAATACTTACATGTGGGTTGTATTCTGAGCAAAGGGGTTCATCCTCAGATGGTTATATCTGTGTCATTGATCAGCCACAACGTGTAACTGGACAGAACCAGATTTTTCTTGAAGGTACACCATGAAAGGATAAAAGCTAACAGTTGCAAGATGTAACATGGGAAATTCTGATTAAAAAAAAATAGTCATGGTGAGGGTTTCTAAGCACTGAAGAAGATGCCCATGTAGGGCACGAAGTGTTCATCCTTGGAGTTTTTTAAAACTTGGTTGGACAAGGCTGTGAGCAAAACTAGCTCCAACTTTGAAGCTGACACTGCTTTAAGCACTTGACTGGACTGGATAACGTCCAGAGGATCTCTTCTCACATAATTTTTTCTATGATTTTAATTCCAGGTCCTTTCTTCTTTGAGGTGTTTTGCAGAGTTGCTTGGAGAACTAGAATACCTACTAAACAGGCTGGTTGTTTCATTCATTGTGGGTTTCCCTCAAAGGAAATAGTATCCTGAGAGGTGACTTTCCTCCTTTGTGTGTATTGTTGGTTGTTGGGTTTGGAGAGGGAAGAAAAAAAGCTTTAATTAAAGAGGAGGTAGGTAGGGCTGGGTATGTGTGGTTTGTCACATGGCTGGAAGCAGTTACACTAGTTGATCTTTACCACTGTTGATTGTATCTGAGAACAAACCAGGTTTTGGGTTAGTTTGCTGTGATAGCTTTAAAGACTTAAGTTTCCCTGTGTTTCCCTTCAGACCCTCAGAAATTGGACTTTTCTAAGTGTCTTAATTTTTATGGCTTTCTTCAAGAAAAATGCTTTTACATCATTACTTGTTTAATGATTGTTATTTTTGAAAATATTAGGCAGGTGAGAGGTTTAGCATTTTCACCATCTCCCAGGTTCACCATAGGAAGAGGTGGTTTGGCTGTCAGCAGATTTAAGTGGGCAGGATCCCTGACAGAGGGGCAATATTGTGTAAAGAGAGGATTTTGGAGTGTCCTAAAGAACATCTGCCATTGATAGTATAAATCTTTTAATTAAAACGTTATAACCTTCCAACCCTTTAGCTCTCAAAAGACTTGATTCTGCTCTCTGAGATCTGGAGGGTGGGTCTCTGTTCTGAAGATGTAGAAATTTCCAGCTGAAAGGAGAGGTGCCATCTGTGGGACCACTAACTGTACGGGCTGGGAGAAGGTCACCTCCTTGGTTACTTCTTTTAGTATTGATTGTACTTACAAAGCAAAATTCAGTGAACCTAAGCCAGAAGATGCCTTATTGGAGCTGAACACGTTATTATTGCTCCAGATACTTTACATATATGTTTGTTAATACATCCTAAGAGGATGCCCGTGCCTTTTTGTTGCAGGAGACATATTGTTGACTCATGTTGAGTGTGCTATAGCAATGCTGTGTGATGGCCTATGTGGTGATGCACTATGTGCATGCGGTAACATCAGAAATGGCTGATTCAGCCCACAGTGTCCTTAAGGGGCTTGTTTTCCACTTTTATTAAAAGTCAGAATCTTTAACATAACCTGAAAGTACTCAAAGCCTTTGGAGGATGTATGGTATACAGATTCACAGAATCTAGTGTTCTATGTGCTAGGAATTTATATGTTACTAGATGGAAACACCACCCACCCCCCCTCAAAAGCAGCTCTCCTCTCTGTATGAACTACCCTATTCCTTAGTTATGAAAGTAGAATGCTCAAAAGAAAAGAAAGTTGATCACAGCTTGTAGTTTAATGTTGAGGGTTTTTTTTTCTTTTTTCCTGTGATCTATTTCAATGCTCTCTGACGTGTGTATTTCAGCTGGCCCACATTTAAAAAAGCAAGAGATTGGTTGGATAACTTTAAAGTTTAACTGAGGTTAAAATAGCTTGAATCATTACTGGGTACTTAATGTACTTCATAGGTGTTAGTTTCTAACGTTCAAAAAACAGTATCAAAAGGCAGTATATGTCCAAACACAAGCCCACATCTAAATCTGTATCCTCACTGTATCACTTCTTATGTGCTATCTTACCCTTGTGTGAGATACTTCATGTTGCAGCCATGCCTGAAGGCCTGTTGTTAGGCATCACCTACAAAAATATTTCAAGTGATGCTGTAGCTGGTGGGGGCAAAACACTCAGTGTTTAGCATGAATAAGGTCTTGATCTTTGTTTAATGTGGAGGAGGATGTCAAAATACTGTTTACCCTTTGGGCAGTGCAGCAGCTGGTGGCAGTACAGGAGCTGAGTGGTCTTTGCTCTTGGGGTGGCCACCTGGTTGAGACACAGATGTGGTCCTAGTAGGTGCCCAGATGCTCCACCTTTTGCTGAGAAAGTGTGCGTCCCTCCTGCCCTAACAGCCAGACTGAGGTTCTCCTTGCCTGCTCTACCACTGCTTTCTGATCTTCAGCGGGTCAAGCTTGGTGTTTGCAGGTGAAGGGATTAAAAAGTGGTATAAACTACAGGGAACTGTGGTGAGGAAGAGGCAAAGATAAATGGGTGCTTGGCTGAGGTAATAGGTGGATGTTACAAGTAATAGGGGGAGAGAGGTAGAGAATTGCTGCAGAGAAGGAAATACTACAGTGAAAAAAAAGAATTGACATAATTAATGGCCTACCTGCTCATTTGAGTTGAACATGTTTGTATTGGAGGATTTCATGGCAGAAAGACATGGAAAGCATATGTATATATATAATTATTTTTTTTTTGTAAACAAATACAATTGTCATTAGAAGTTAATTAGAAGTCAGTTAATGATGAGCATTTGACTAATGACAGTATTTTTTTGAACTTCAGAATGTCACCTGTTTATTCTGTATTTTAACAGTTGATAACATAGCAGAGCTCTGTACTTCTCACAGAAATAAATTTATGCTCTGCCCTTTATATAAAGAGATGTGAGTGTGTGTGTATGCACACAGCCAAGTTATTGATTTAGGCACAGAGTATCCGCAAAGTTGCTTCTTTTGTATTGCTGCCTCTTGGCAAATTCTAGCTCCCTTCTCCCTTAAAGATCTTCTAGATGTATGAGGGCAATAGGAACCAAGAGTACCATCTCTTCATTTCCTCTGGTTCGCTTTTGATGGAAACTACAGAATTAATTAATGTTTAGTTTGTGAATGATTAAGAGTGTCAGTGAGAGAAATTGACCAGCACAGCATGTCTGTTTCCCATTAAGATGAAGGCTAAAATCGTTAAGGGGCTGTGCCAGAAAAGAGGAAGAAGCATTTGGCAACGAAACTACTGGTGTTAAAACTGCTGCTCCTTGGGCAGAGTCAGGCTGCTAAACTGCATTTCTGCTGTGACAGTGGCTGCTGCTCATGAATCAGTTATGGCTCGGTCTTCGTGGAAGACTACCCACTAGCAGGTAAGCTATTCCTGAGCCAAGCAGAGTGAAAAGATGTGTGCTCCTTGGCTGGAGCCAATGGTGGAGAGGAATGTGCAGCTTTCTTGCTACCTTTTGCCATCTCTAGACTGCTCTTTTGCCACAGTTTTGACTTAAATCCCATCCTCACTGAAGAGATGGTGTTCTGAAAAGAGATATCTGAAGAATTGTGTTGTGACTATGTATTATATTACAACCAGTGAGATACTGTTTAGTTCAGTGTAATGACTGAAGGACTTTGCAGGACTAGTGTTACATGAACTAAAATACATGTATGTGCGAATTACACTAGACAAAATTTTACATTTCAAGCTGTGCTAGTTGGTTTGCACCCACCTGCAAACCTGCCTTTTGCCTTATCCCCTTATGCTCTTACATGTACAACAGTTCTGACCGTATAATCAAATCTGTGTATCTGAGACAAGTGAAATACGCCCCATGCTTACTTTTACCACTCGGTCATAATCTGTCTGAGGCTACAGACTGGTGAGTGCTTGTGCCTCAAGTAATAAAAACCTTGCATTGTAGGCTTTGTTTTAATTCTAACATTGTACTTCCTATATTAATTTTCTTCATAAAACTGATTTTGCCTGAGTTGTACTTTGCTAAATAAATAATTCATTCTGTGTAATCTACAGGTAATGCCTAAAGCGTCTACTTTGTTCCCTTCTGTTTTAGGTTACATAAGGTAGAAAATTCAGTGTAAATAATGTGTTATGCTTCTGATTGTGTGTGGTTTGTTTTTGGGTTTTTTTTTGTGAATGTTTTGATATATTAAAATGCATTATCCTTTAGGCAACTGCTCTATGAAAACTTCCAGGAATTCACATGACAGTTGGGCATTGCAGACTATGCAAGTTGCCTGAAGTCAGGGATCACATGAAAAACTTCCAAGTTTCATACAGCATTTCAACACTGAGTTACTGGGTGTTTTTACCCTTTGTTCTATTGTTCTTGGAGGAGCTCAGTGCTTTAAAGATTTTCTTTTCATGGTATCAAAGTTAACTTCTGCTTCTATTGTTTAATAGCATTTTCAGCTTTATACAGGACCTAACCTTATTTGGTCTTCTTTCAGTTCTTTGTAAATTTCAAACCCGCAGGAGATTCCACACCTTATGATTTTAAGCCTTATGTTGTACTTTTTGTGTTTGGACTGCATATTTCAAATTTCTCTAAAACTGAGTATAGTTTGAGAAGCGGCAAGGTAACTAAGTGACGTAGACCCTTAAAATTCCATATTTTGAATTTATTCCCAAGAAAGCTTCTAGTTAAAATTGTCTTGCAGTTTCAAAGCAAGTTTAGGAATTCCTCTTTCACCTTCATTTACCATGGCAACAGACTGTATGTGATTTAAGGGAGAATTCTGGTTCTCCTGCCTTGTAGAGTTGCTTCCAATGTCTT
This sequence comes from Pedionomus torquatus, assembly GCA_013398155.1. Lineage (NCBI taxonomy): Eukaryota > Metazoa > Chordata > Aves > Charadriiformes > Pedionomidae > Pedionomus > Pedionomus torquatus. The sequence goes on from VZRU01000206.1 coordinate 120,551, forward strand.
TGTTGGTTTCTAAAGAATGTTACATATTTATTGATTGTAGCTTACAAAATTTATACAAAATCTGTTGTAAATAGTAGGAGAAAAGTACTGTTGCCTAGATGGGAACAGTAGTCTTTGATACGGGCTAATTTTGTTTGTTTGGGAGGTGTTTGGGGTGTTTTAAATTTTATCTTAACTCCTACTAATGAGTGGAGACTTTCATATCCCCCCCCTGCCACATGCATAGGATCTAACACCATATATTTCTGCAAGAAGCATCATAATAGGAGCAGACTTGTAGAGCATAACAGTTAGGGCTGAGGATCTGATATCCATACTATGTGTATATGGGCTACCCATAATCTGGTCGCGGGACTGAATTGCTAGTTTAACTGCACTAGTTTGGTGCCTGGAGCACACTTTAAGGCTCAGTTCGGTCTGAAAAAATCAAGTTTGCTCACTGTGCTATGCAGTGTGAGTTAGAGGACTGTCAGATTCCTGATCCAAACTAAAACATTAACATATAGAGCTGTGCATCTTTTGATGTAAATTGAAAATGCTCCTAGTGTATGTGCTGAAAGTCTGCAGCTGAAATGGCTGTGGCAGCCGAAATGATAACTATCACGTACAAACAAGGTTTTTAATATAAACTCCAAACTAATGATAGCTCATTAGTGGTTGTAGCTTAAAATGGCTTTAATGGAAGGGACAAAATAAGATACTTCAGTTCTTTGCAATAGTAGAGACTCTTTAGCTGCTAACGATGCTTGACTAATTTTCTGAGGAGTAAAAGTTTTGAGATCGTGATGGTTTTTGTTGGCTTAAAGTAAAGTTTTTTGGTCTAACATGTAAGCTGTGTACAATGTGAAGGCACTAAGTTTGTGTGTGTAAGTCTCTAAGAGTTGACCCTAGCAACCTAACATAACTAACTGCAGAAGTATAAATTACTAGAGCTAAAACTGTAAAGAACAAAACTACTCTACTAAAAAATTATTTGGATCTGTTTTTATGCTGATCTTTGGAAACCTTTTCTGATGGTTGCAGGTGGCACTTCAAATTTCGTCATGGACCGCTTTGAAGATATATCAGATGGTGAAGTAGATCATGCTTTCTTTGACAGTGATATTGAGGAGAACAAAAAGAAAGCTGAAGAAAATGGTGAATGCATAGAGAAAGGAAATACAACTTTGGCTCTTGGTAACCCTGATTTAGTTTCTGATTCAAAGGATGCAAAGTGCTGTGAGGAGGAAAGTGAAGAAAAGCAGAAAGATTCGCAGAAGGATCAGCCCCTAGAAAATAACACAGACCATCATGGAGATACATCATCTTTGTCTGTTTCTCTAGTAGCAGAGAATGCAGGTACATCTGGAGTGACATTTGCGGCAAGTAGGGCAACGCAGGAGAACATTCCTGCTGGAATCCCCAAAATAGTTAAAGAACGTGAAGAAGATTATTATACAGATGAAGAAGATAGCAGTGACGATGGCAAAACCCAGAAGGTTAGACCAAAATCAGCTAAGCAGGCAAACAACATAAAAAAACCTAGTAAAAAATACATTAACATTAGCTCCTCCTCCTCCTCTTCTTCATCTTCCTCATCTTCCTCGTCCTCATCCTCAAGCTCAGGTACAGATTGTTCTGATACAGATTCTGATAGCTATTTACCATGTTTATCTCATTCTCTCTCAAAGAGGAATGCTTGTAGGAATGCTCTTCTGTCTCCAAAACAAAAGTTCAAGTCATCAATTAAATTAGCAGAAGGAAAACCAAAGCTCAGTGACTACTTGGAGGAATCTGAAGACACCGTGACTGATGTAACGCCTCTGTCAACTCCAGACATCAGTCCTATCCAGTCTTTTGAACTTGCAGCATCAAATGATAAGAAACTAAAAATAAAGAGACAGGAAAACGTGAACCAAGAATTATACGGTAATTTTCAAGAATTTAAGTTCAACATGAAATTTGTAAAACCTGTCACACTGGGAAATCCAATCTTTTATTTGTATTTTTTTCATTAGATTCCGAGTTTGATCGCAGATATAGTCGAAAAGTCTTGCATGATGCCATGGACCTGAATCAGCTTTTGAAAGGTGACTCTTATATTTTTCTTCTTACAAAGTATAACATCTGTACGATGTTAAAAACGAGTAAGTTCTGATAGAAGAGAATAAGGTCTTCATGTACCATGTGTATTTTTAAAACTGGTTTGCGATTAAGCTGCGTTAATCTAATTTTTTGAATTTTTAGCTATGTAAATAGTACTGATTCTACAGTAGAAAGAAGAATGTATATGAGCATGCGCCAGTATGCATGTACCTAGAAGAAAGATACACAGATGGTGTGAATATCTAAATAAGGTTTGATTGACAAATTGAATAATAAAACTGCACGTGCATTTTGAGAAATCAAGGTTTACTGGACTATGCCACCACTTACTATCTAAACTAAAACACCAACCTTTCTGATAAAATGCTGGGTTGAAAGGCAGTTTAGAACTACATTACATGATGTAGTTTTAAATGGTATTCATCTACTTAAAATGCTGGTACCTTTTTGATAATGAAGTGGAGTTATTTTCAATTCTTCTAAACCAAGTGTCTGCCTTCTAAAATATCACAAAGTTCAGTAAAAGTTTTTTAAAGAGAAAAATAGTGTATAGTCTTTCCTAGAACTTGAGTGGTTGCTTCTTGCCAATGGATTTACTAAATCTTAATAATAAATTCACTAAATCTTAATAATGAGGTCTAAGAGAGAGAACTTGGTATGTCTTTCACTGCATTCATTGCAAACCATATTGTATGGGGTGAGAAATCACTAGATAATCTCATGCATGTATCTAAAGGTACATACAGTGCTTCTGTACTTGTTTTCATGTCCTGGACTTCTCAGTAGTAAAATCTTTAGAGTAAGAGAGGCTTGCCTGAAGAAATCAGCTGATCTCAGGTGAGGAAAGCCTCTTACAGTCTGAGTCTGATATATTTTGACCCAAGTTTACTGTATTGCAGTAAGTCTGGCACAACTAAAACTGTGTGGGTTACCTTGCTTCTCTGTGTACCTAGCCAGACAGAGCCTCTATTAAGTAAGGCTTTAAAATAAATCGTATACATCATTTAACTTTCCTGTGAGTAGAAATGAGAATTTTGCTTGTATGGAAAATCTTCTAATGCTAAGAAAAGCTGAGTTGTCCATCAAGAAAGGGAGAGCTGATTCTCATCTCTGGCAGTCTTCATGTTCCAGCAACTCCTTTGTACTAGAAAAGTCGCCAAGCACTTTTCAGTGTAGTTAGAAGAGTTGTTGCTAGGCAATTGAAATTATGATGTCCTGCATCTTTATTTGTTCCCTGATAGCAAGAAGCTATTTAATAACTGGTGATTATGGAAGGATTCATCTCATCCCTAAAACAAATGGGTATTATAGCTCAAAATAAGCATTCTAACAGATTAATCTCTGCTTGAAGGGGGGGAATTTTTTTCCCCCCAAATGAAAAACAATTATAAATAGCAATAATAAAGATCAAGTAATGAGAAGCAGAATTCATATAGTCTGGTAGCTAATGTTGCTGATTAACGTGCATATTACTCCCAAGTGCATCTCTAAATTGGCAAGCACAACGTAGCTTAATTACTTTGGGTATTTTGAAATTTAAATGGTGCAGGATTATTAATGGTGGAAAGTAACTAGTCTGGGAAAGTAGGAGCTAATCTTATTCTGAGTTATTGCTTCCAGGTTTTTCCTTATGCATTCATAAAAAAAAAAAAAAAAACAAAAAACAAAAAACAAAACCACCAAAACAAGAGTGCAAACATTCTCCCCTCTCCCCCACCCTGGCCCTGGTCTGCATTTAATGTTCATCAGAATTGCATAGGCATGAATGTTGCTTCAAGTGAGAATAGTATAAACACTGACCTGAGCGTGTGAAATAATATTTAAGTTATTATCAGGATGTTTCAGGTTTGGTTTTAAAATACAATATTCTTCCAGTATTCTGTACTGATGAAGCATTTAGTTGAAAATTTCTGTCCAGAATCATAGACTAGTTAGAGTTGGAAGGGACCTTAAAGATCATTGATTTCCAACCCCCCTGCCATGTGCAGGGACACCTCCCCACTAGAGCAGGTTGCTCAAATATTCTTGTAATATAGCTGGTCCTAAGCATTTACAGTGGTTATGTGAGTTTAATTTCCTGAAGTCCCCAGAAACTCATAAAATGTGTGATCTGTTCCTGTGTTTTTTCTAGGGAGCATGTAGTAATTAATTTTGTACAATTCTATGCACTGATAATGTGAACATTTGGGAAAACTCTTGTATTAAAAAAAAGAATCATGAGAACAAAGAAAGGGAAGAAAACTGTTTGAGTAACAAGTCTTGGACTAGAACAGGAGTCTGGTTATTAAGCAGCGAGGTAGTTTGTGTATCCTAAAATAGAATTCATTTGAAGCTCTTAGAAAAAAAGTGTTGCAGTAAAATTAAAAAGGAGCTGAAATACTTTTTCCTCTTATGTTCTTGGTACACATGCTCATATTGCAAACTATTCATTTTTATAAGCATTTTAACAAAATACTGGTTAGATGCCCTTACATCTCCTAAAGCTATGTGTGTTCTTGAAAGAAGCCAAATTTTAAGTTATGCTATTCTAAATAATTTGAAATCTCACAAGTAACATGATTTTAGTTGGAAATCTCAGTCTCCATGCTGTCTGTTGCACTTCCAATGCTTTTTAGGTGGCTATTGCTGTGCAGCTTTATCACCAATTTTAGAAATACTTTTTAGTGACCAGAACTCTGAACAAGAGATTGATAAAGATACATGATAAGGCTTGGTTACTACATCTCAAAGTTGTTATTTTATGAATGCTGTTCCTCAAGTGATCATTACCAGGTGCTGCAACTTGCTGTACAGCCTTCCTTTGCCCTATGGAAAATAACAGAACAAGTTTTAGTGAATATATCAATAATCTACTTGGTAACAGTAGCTGGGGGCAAAGTGAAGATTATCCTTGAAAACTGGAGAAAAGCAGGTTCTGTGTGTTGCCAAAAACTAATAAAGCAGGTTGAGGGAGGTCACCACCCCCCCCTCTACTCTTGCCCTGGTGAGGCCCCATCTGGAGTCCTGTGTGCAGTAGTGGGCTCCTCAGTACAAGAAGGACAGGGAACTGCTTGAGAGGGTACAGCAAAGGGCTTCAAAGATGATTAGAGGCCTGGAACACCTCCCTTACAAGGACAGGCTGAGGGACTTGGGTCTTTTGAGTCTGGAGAAGACTGAGGGGGAATCTGATCAATGCTTAGAAATACTTAAAGGGTAAGTGTCAGGAGGATGGGACCAGTCTTTTTTCAGTGGTGCTTAGTGACAGGACAAGAGGTAATGTGCGCGAACTTGAACATAAGAAGTTCCATCTCAACGTGNGCTTCAAAGATGATTAGAGGCCTGGAACACCTCCCTTACAAGGACAGGCTGAGGGACTTGGGTCTTTTGAGTCTGGAGAAGACTGAGGGGGAATCTGATCAATGCTTAGAAATACTTAAAGGGTAAGTGTCAGGAGGATGGGACCAGTCTTTTTTCAGTGGTGCTTAGTGACAGGACAAGAGGTAATGTGCGCGAACTTGAACATAAGAAGTTCCATCTCAACGTGAGGAGGAACTTCTTTCTTTTGAGGGTGGCAGAGACCTGGAACAGGCTGCCCAGAGACATGGTGGAGTTTCCGTCTCTGGAGACATTCAAAACCTGCTTGGTCAAGTTCCTGAGCAACTTGCTCTGGCAGGGAGGTTGGAGGAGATGATCTACAGATGTCTTCCAACCCCGTATTATTCTGTGTTTCTGTTTGTGTAGTCCTTATGCTGGCATTTATTAGACAGCAGTCGAGCCTTCAAAGGGAAGGAAGAGCAGAGTAAAATGTGCAGTTCTCGGAACTTTCAGGTTGTATGGCTGTATTGGCATGGCTTTGCATGCACACCGATGTAGGAGGTGTGTGTGAACAGCTGAGAGCAGATGCAGCATGAAGGAAGACAAATAAACATGGCCAGTGAAGAAATTGTGGAGCCCAGGTATCCATAAGCTGCCATGCTAAGATAAGGGGTGCATGCACACAGTTTCAGCTGTAAGTTTGGAGTGGGAACCATATGGCTAGAAACTGCAGGCTGTAGCAAAAGCAGACATGATACAGTGGGGATGGATAGACTCAAGAAGTTCTGAGTTTATCTCTGTAGATGTGCAGTTCAGAGGGGCTTGGAATTCAAGTGGAGGGGGCAGCTCTGTGCAGAACCCTCCCTGAGAAGCAGAGCCTGCCCTGCTCCCTCGTGCTGGAGCCCTGCGCCTACCTGGACCGTGTTATCCAAATTACTGCAGTTAGTGATTACTTACTAATTATTCCTGCACTGTGCAGAAAAATTCTTTGGTTTATCTGCAGTACAGTTTTGGTAGCTGTGAACTGCTGAATTGCTTTTCTTGCTAGTGGTTTTTATTTCTGTTAGTGAAAATCACTTGCTGTGTGGGTGGCATACTTATTTAAAATGTATATAAATGCTAAATACATGGTGTTTGAATCCTCTCATGTTTACAGACATAAAGTCGATGTTTAGGAGGCTTACATCGTTTCATTACAGTGCTAAGGCTGATGTCCTTGTCATTATGGTGTATGACTATAAGAACTATTGTACTCTGGAGTCAGACAACCACACTACTTAGGAATTTAAGTATCTTATCAGTATGGCCAAGAATATAGATACAGTTCCAGTTACTCAAAGTTAGTAGGGTTTGTATTTCACAGACCTCTTCTCATTCTTTACCTATTTTTTTTTTTTTTGCCATCTGCATGGAAAAAATGTGTGATTATAATTTTTCAGACAGAACTACAATTCTTCATTTGCTTCATGATTTTATATAGATTTTTGTGCTTAATTCTTTTGTGAGTCAATGCTGTTTCCACTTTGCTACAAACCTTAAAGATCTTTCAGAAAATTAAAATAATAACTAACTCAGAGCAATATTGAAAACCTATAATAATAAGTGTCAGAGTTATCTCCTCTGCTATGCTCTTGAGTAATCTGAACACAAAAAGAGAATCAAATGTGCCAGTGCGAAAAATAGGTTGTCAAAAGTTGGTTTTGGATGTTCTTTCATAAAACTCCATGTAAGAAAGCTGGGAAAAAAAAAACTTAAGAATTTTTTCTGATGCTGTTTTTCTTGATTCTGTGTCTTGATCCAGTATCCCGTGTAATTTTAAGGAACTGAAGTTACACAGGTAGAGATGGGCTGAGCAGATGAATGTGAACTAAGCTCTCCTCCATTTCCATCCTGTTGTGCTGCAGACTTGATCTCTGTCTTTAGACAAGTCTCTTGGTTTCCATAGCTCAGGATACAGAGTTCTAGGCTAAAAATGCTGTGTATTTCTTTATCTGAATTTATGTTGGGTATCAATACAGTAGTAATGGGATTGTAAAGCTATATGGAACGCTAAGGAATTTAGCACTTTGTGTTTTCTGCTCTGTAGAATGGGGTTGATACCTGCTTATTTTACACAAGCGTTTGTGAGAATTAGTCTGTAAATCCATGGTCTTAGCTATTATTAACTCGAGGAGGTGATGTCATGAGGTAAGTAGGACAATGGGCCATAGGCTGAAGACCTGAATTCCATCTGTGAAGCTCTCACTGACCTCTGGTAAATCTTCTTGCCTCTTCTGTGCCTTAGATTTTTCCACTGTGAAGTAGGCAGAGCTCACTCGGTGAAAGCACTGTGATACAAATATCATTATTATGAAAGTAAAAGCTCTGTGTTTCTGAATAAAAGCTATTGTAGAGAACTAAACAGCAACTTCAGCTGAACTTGTAGCAATTGCTTTAGCTTTTTTATTTTTTTGCTATGATTTGTCACTCAGACAATGTTTTTTATAACTGAAATTTTCTCCTTAAGTATGTGTTATCTGTGTGCTCATTCATGCTCAACTAGTGTATTTGTAGAATAACTGTTAAACAATATCTAAATGTAGAGTTTTAAATGTGTACATAACACCCAAACTCTACAGTTAAACTAAGCTTGCATAGCTTTTTCACTATTTTGTTTAGGTTTTGTGTTGTTTGAACTAATTGTATGTTTATGTGTATACGTATTTATCACTTTTGCAGGTCTAGTAACTCATGTTGAGGTAGAAGAGCAATTACCAGTTTATTCTTACATGAGGAGTTTGAAAACAGATTGAAAATCTTGTAAGATTGTAAAGAGATCCATGCTTTCCTAACACCCATAAGACAATGTCATTTTTTTGGGGGAAAAAAAAATAAATTCTACACTTGTAAGGTATCTGTTGTCTTTCTCATGGTATCAAGAAATAACTAGCAGCCCTACTTAAGTGTATTTAAATGGGGAAAACTTATATTTGAAAAGTATGTTCTCCTTTCCTTAAAAAGACATCAAATAATGAATTTTCCAAAATCCTTTCTAAAGTGTTCTGTGACATGAAATAATGGATAATCTAGGAAATATTTGTTTAGAGATACTCTGGGGAAATAGTTTTAAATTGAAACTCTTAAGACATTGATGAAGAACTCTGATTTAATCCTTTTTTTATTTTTCAGTTGTGTTACAGATGTAGTAGAGCACTATGAAACAAAACACCGGGCAAACTCAAAAGTACAAACATTGAAGCCATCTAATGCATTTTCCTCCACTGGGATTGCAACCAGTGCACTGAAACAAGCATGAATTTAATTTTAGCCTTAATGGCATTAGGACAACTATGTCGTCCTGTCCTAATGGATTTGACTTGCTAATTATTATTTGTATTTTATATAAGGTTTGGCTTTTCTCGCTCTGCAAGGTCATTTGAATGCTTACAAATTGAAAGCAATAAACAGCTTGTTTATTGCTGAAAAGAAAGTCAGGTGTCTCTCCATGGAAACCAGCTTTCACAGAAAACCTGTGAATAGCAGCGAATTTTCTTTTCCTGCTCACCAGTAAATGAGAAGTAGAAGTGCACGCTGTGCAAGTCTTTATGCAAATAGTGCTCCTCGTTTATCACCCTCCCCCCAGTTATTGATTTATGACAACGAAGTGTAAGGATTTGGTTAAAATGCTTATTACCCACTGATAGAATATGAAGCTACGGGTAAATCATACTTAATTGTTCCAAGGCTTACAAACTCTTTAGAACCTTAAATTGCAACCTTAAACTGTAGTGTTGCCTCCTGTTGTCATTAACAACTGTAAAAATAGTTAGATAGTCACAAAATGTATTTGATTGATTTATAGAGAGTAGGTGCATTGTTGAATAAATCATTGAAATAACTTGAATATTTGAGTTATATAACAATAATGGTACCTGAAATATTCAGTAGCACCTGAAATGTTTAATAGCACTTAGGAAGTAAATACATTTATTCTACATGGGGTCTTGATTCTTTTTTGTTTATTGATGGAGAGTTGTCCATGGTGTTGTAGATCCTTCGTGGTGATCTTAACGATTCAGTCACTATATTGATGCTTTTTTTTTTTTTTGAGTTGGGATAAATTTTGTAGTATTGTTAGCAAGCCTTGTACCCTCGAGAGTTGTCAGAAAGCTGCATGCAATAGTTAAAGCCAGTTTCTACACTAAGTATAAATAATTAATAACAAATAATAATGAGGCTAAGAATGAGCAGCATATTAAAGAAAGCTGGAGTCTCTTTTCTGCCTGCCATTAAGCGGGGAAGGTTGTCCTTGTGGTGAGGCAGTAAGGATGAGGCACTGTAGAAGGAAAATATATTGAAAGGAAAAAAGACTTAGGAGAGACTGAGGAAAAGAGGAAGAAAGAAGAGATGAGTAATAATAAAAAACAAAACAACAACCCTGTGTGTTGGGGGGATGCAATTGAAGAAGCTGGAAAGTGAGAGTAAAGTTAGTAAAACTTTGTCATGTGCTACTCATACTCGAGAGGTAATTACCCTGGTGCTTATTTATCACAGAGCATTTTTAATCTGTGTTTACTGGTTATAACTAATATCTGCATCTGAAGAGCACACACACTCTCCACCACAGTATAGCCAGCTACCTTCTAGAGAATTAAAACAATCACGTACCAGTGATGACATGAAACCTGTGTTTCTAATTAAAAATGTCCTCATTCAGAATGTCATTGCTTTAAATGGAATTTGACTACTTCACACCTTTCTGAGGAAGAAAAGAGCTATTTGGAATTTGCGCTGACAGTTATTCAGAAGCTTAAATGTCTCTGGTAAGGGACTGCATCACCAATAGTGTTGGTGCCGCAAAGCTAGGTCAGGACTTCAGCTGATCAGCTGTTCTTTGCCACAACCTGATTTCCACTCTGGCACATGGTGTGCAGCCTTGTTTAACCTGTGAGATGCTATGGATGCAAGGCAAAATTATCTTTTGTGGCTTTGTAATAAACAGTTATCAATTATGTAGGGTGATATATAGTAAGTATCTTCTTCAGATGGCTGTTAAAATTGCCTTCTTCCAGTTGACTTCTGCAGTGTTGGTTTTGTGTATTCCCATAATGACTTTTTTTTTTTTTTTTTTAACTGAGAAGTACTTTGCAGTTGGATGTTACAGCGTGAATTGCGTGGCCCTAGTTATTTTCTGTGCATTTCTTTTTGTCCCTTGCAGGTGTATCCAGATGAGCCTCACCCCAGGTTTGTCTCCTCAGATGGTGTTGCTGTCTGTACTAGTTTTCCCTTGAGAATAACTTACTAAAGTGTGAAGATGCTTTTCAAGATGCTTATAATTTATTAACCTGTTCGTTGGCGCACTTGATCTGCACTAGGTTATGTTGTGTCTTGGATTTGAAGTGATTTACATCTTCACTTGAAAAATTAAAAATATTTGTTAACACTGGCAGCCTCACAGTTAGAGCTGCCCTGGGGCAGTTCTTGCCTATTTTGGCTGCCAAACTGATGGTCCACGCTTACTAATTTCCAGAGGGATTTTTAAATTAATTAACTGTTTGGATTTTGAGCTCTGCATACTATTACTAGATTTCTTAAAGACAGTAACAGTATCTGCTTGCATCAGTTCTGGGGTAAACTCAGTTGAGATACTTCAAAACAACATGAAATTAAACCTTTCTTGCAGTAAGAACACACTCAACATTCTTGGAGGTTTTTAAGCTCTTACAGGTTATCTCAGACATCCCTTGCCAAAAATCCTGCTGATGTGAAGTGCTTACTGAGGAAATATTACTGCATGCCTGGGTTATCTTTCTTTTTTTTTTTTTTTTTTCTGCTTTGGATGCTTGTTTTGCTTGTGTGGGGCTTCTAGGGGTAAGAGTGAGAGGTATCTTCTGAAGGCACTACGATGTTGGAAGAAAGTGGGGAATGGCGTGAGTTAAGGCTTCCTCATCCATGTTGCAGCTCCAAAAATCTGTTTATTCTAACCTGGTAGCACCATTCCTGTATTGTAGATAATACAGTGATTTGATGGGGTAGTACCATGGCTTAAAGCAGTCACCAGAAGATGCACTGCAGAGCTGGAGAAATCAAAAGCGTAGAAATAGGTCAGTGGCAAAGCTCCAGTGGAACTATAATAAACATAGCTGACTCTGGCTGCGAGTGAAGTTTTCCAGTTATTATCTTATCTTGCAACTGTACAAGTTTGTCTTGCTGTGTGTATTTCTAAATGCACATTCATTGTTCTTTTGTCTTGAGGCCTCATATCCTGGTTTAATTTGTTGGGGTTTTACTGTTTTAAATTGCCAGGCCCTGGCCGTTTTTGTGCTGTAACACATGCTCACTCTTTTCCCTCCAACCATTACATTTAATATTCATCTTTCCCTTAGCAATTCTTGCACAAACATGATGTAGGATCACTTCAGGAGCAAAGGATCAGCAAAATAGTTTTGGGAAGTGCCCTTTTTATTGGTCTGAGTGTCAGTTCTCAGAAGAAGTCAGCTTCCCCAGTCAGTTCTCCATCTGAAACATTGTTTCTGTTCTACCTCTCAGCCCTGAGGGCTATTTTAGACATCTTTAGAACAAAGTTTAAATCTCTTTCCTTGTACAAACATCTAAATACTAATTTATGGTTTAATTTTTGGTTCTGCAAGTTATTTCTCATGCTGGCCTCCTGAAGCTGGGTTTTCTATTGATGGAAAACTTCTCCAATGCTTATATTAGTGCCACAAGTGATGCCACTGTGGTGATGGTTATGCTCAGTGCTATATAATGGTAGTCCTATTAACATATTTATATATAAATACATATAAAACATCGCCTATGCTGATTGCTGGTACCATAGTAACTACAGCAAAAATACTTGAGGATGGAGGTGTGAGCATATTGTACCAATGTAGAAACTGGGCAAACTTACAGGTGACGGTGGAGAGCAGGGGTCATCAGAGCCAAAGTAGCAGTCAGGAATACCAACCACATGGAAGAAATTACTCTGCACATTGGGTTGATTTATATTCTGATTTCCAAGTAACAGAGATACTCTACACAAATGCTCACAGTGTCTGTCTGCATTGTGCTGATTCTTTCCTATTGCTCAGTTGTTCACTGCATCTATTCAATTCCTCTGGATTCCTGGTTATAAATGAGGAGGAAGAGGATTCCTAGTGAGAAGGAAGCAGATGGGTTCTAGCTAAGGCCAAAATTAGACTTGATTTTTGTGGTGAAACTTGTGCAAAAATCAATGTACTGCAGACAGCTGAGCATCCTGAAAACTTCTGTGATGCAGAAATCTGGAATTCATGTGAGGGAGGGAAGATGAAATGTACCTTGGTTTTTCAGATCTGTAAATAAAACCTAATTATAGAATGCAAGATTTGTACTTGGGTTGGTTTTTTTAATCTCAGTATTTTACTTTTTGCCTTTTAAAGCTTTCTTACAGTTGGAGAAAAAAGAACAAAAACTAACCATCGATCAGCCATCTAAAGGAACAAGGAGAAACTGTCCTTTTTCAAATGATGAAGCAAAACGGATCGATCGTGAAAACCAAAGGTTGCTAAAAGAACTATCCAGACAATCCGCAAAGCCAAGAACCACGTTCAAGTCAGCTGTACCAGCTCCTAGATTGTACCACACTGCCCTCAACAGGCAAAGGGAGCAGCAAAGAATTGAAAGAGAAAACCTGGTAAGTTCTGAGCATTGATCTTTGAATCAGTAAATTGAGAAGGGCTTTTTATTGTCAGAAGAACTACTGCTGAAAACTGATAAGGCAGCACTTGGAGCTTTCCTGCGGTAAGTCTGCAATGAATTTCCTTTAATATGCTGTTTGAATAATTGTTCATATGATTTTTTTTTGGGGGGTGGATGATGCTCTTTTCAGATGAAAAGATATTTTAGTTTGTGAGCTTGCTCTGCTTCAGTATCATTCAACTTAAGAGGAGCAAGTGTTACAGATAACATACTTGTGACTTTGGATAGGAATCTGACTATTGGTCCTGTTTCATGTATCGCCATTACTAGTCTCAAGAATGGGCTTGCAATCCATGTGGTAGCGTCAAACCCCTTACATTCTATCACCTGTATTTCAAATATGAATGTCAGTTTGGCTTTTTGACTCTTTCAATGTTTGTAGCACTTGGCTTGTCACAGTATTTGGATGCAGTGGCCATCACAATAACTGACTTTAGTGGAAAACAGAAATTCAGACTTTTTTATAAGGCTATTGGCAAAAATGTCAAATAATAAAAATACTGGTTTGAATAAGGTATTTTTAGTGATTGAATTGTAATGCATATAATGAGACTTCCATATCTCTTAGTTGTTCATTATTGTGTTTGAAAAGGACATAAAATACAGGTGAAGTATTTGGGAAATTTATAGCAGAAGTAATTTATTCACTTTTTCTTTCTGTGTAGTTGTAGGTTGCAATTTCCTTTCATATAGATAAACGGAGATAAAGATTAAACATGGAGAAAGTCTAATCGACCTGTTCAGGAAAATTTGATAGATATTAGTTCTTTCAGCTCTCAAATCTAGATCGTTCAAACTTTCCAAAGTAGGTAGCTTTCTCCCCAGCTTTGCTAGACAACAGTTGACCAAAGAACATTATACTTCACAACTGAAAGAACTTGGTGTAAACACTTGTTACAGATGTGTGATACCTCTCCTTGTCTGGGGAAGAAAGGATTTTAGGCTTGAGTGTTTTTAGGTAGGTAGGAGAGCTTTCATCATGTGTTTGGGGTAGTGTATGTGCGGCTGTTTCAGTTTGTTTAAAACATTAAAAGCAGGCCTTGCTCTTCCACGCAAACCTTGGTGATAAGAGTGTATTCTGTATTCTTAGGGTGTGGGGAGTGCTGTGTCACTCACGCTCTTACAGTAATATGCTCTACTATGGCACAATGGATGATACTGTAAATTTAATGTCTTGTGATTATTTTATGATGCGCTTCTGTTTACTCAAAGCCACAAGCCTTTTCTTATATGATGTTTTGCAATATTTTGTCCAATAATGTCTTGGCTTTGTAACTTTTGGATCACAAATTCAGCTAACCTATACGCACATAGTCTTTTCACACGTTTCTGATTTAGTGCCTGTTCAAGATTAATGGTGGTTGCTTATAGGCCAATAAATAATCTTTCACTTATTCACATGTATTCATTACACTTACTTATTGCTTTAGTTGTCCATTCATGTTGCTGATAACAACATGTTTTCCATCAGAATCATTCCATAAAATTTACATAAGGACATAATGCTATTTTAGATATAAAACCACTTAGTTTATTGTTTTTCTAGACTCAGGATGCTATATTCTGCTCCTCTTTTTGGAAGAGTGATTCATCAATACAGCTCTTAAGTTTTGTCTAACATTGCTATCATTTTTGAGCAATTCTGTGTACTTTTTTATTCTGTTTGAAGTGTCTGTGCATGCAGGGCATCACACTTGTAACACATTGAATTTTCTAGCACTATCTTCTGGGATTACAAGCATGACATGCCTTTTTCAGACACTGGAAATGAAAGAACTGCCCTACCCTGCCTATTGATGAGGGCGTTTTGCTTTGTATAGCTAAAAGCATGTGCTTTATGAACTTGTTTTCTTTTGGTCAGCAGCTTTCTTCGCCTTTGTAGACTGAAGAAATGAAAGTCCATGGAACTTCTTATCAATCTTTCTTCTGTTACTTGATGATTTGTATAAAAAAAGATTTACATGTAAGGTCTGAGGTACTGCATCCAGGATACGCTGCTTGGTACACCTTTCTGAAATGTTTGTCAGAGATGCAGCATTGAAGGATGCAGCGTTCTATAAATAATTTAAGAACAGGAGTCTACAACGATAGTCTGTGTGGGGTGTTAAAGACTCTTGATGCAGAGATTTATTTATTTTTCCCAGCTGAATTACAGCTTTTATAATTTCTTGTCTTGAGGTTAGCACCTTGTCTGGGGAAAACTCTCACCTGTGCTGCTAGAACATTCTTGGAGTAATGCCTGTATTTACTGTTATTGTAAGGACAGCTTGATTTCTGGTGCAGGCATTTGGCATCAGAGGTGGTATAGGGCAAATAATTCAAATATCATGAAATTAGAGAGGAGTCTAAGTGGTTTGGTGCTCTCTGGCTTTGTGAAAGGGTGCAGTGGGGCATGGGGAATATATGTTGCTCCCACAGACTCTCCTAGGAAGAGCTATGATGGAATAAAAAGCTGCACTGCTCTGAAGAACAGTAGCTATAAGGTAGTGATTAGCAATTTATGGGAAAAGCACAATTAGCTAATAGATCACTGTTAAAATTAATGTCAGAGTTTTGTACTTGCTGGTTTTGACTCTGTGCTTTCATAAGTGTAACCTGCTTTTGGTTGCTTATCCGAGCCAGCGAGTCCAGACTCCTCTTGCCAACAGAGGATGCTGCTGATCCAGAAAACATTCTACACTTGTGTCTGAAGATACTCAGTCTTGTCTCCTCTTCAATGGAAAGAGACATAAGTGTGGCCAATGCATTACTTTTCTCTTTTTCTCCATGTCTGCATATACGTGTCTATGTATTGATCATTATTTCTGCCAGTACAAATAAGATCCTCAACTTCACAGGCTGGACACTACACATCATTTAAAGTTCTAATGGTTTATTATGTGATGCAAAAATCTATACTGGCATATAGAGGTAAGTATTTGGGGACCTCAAAATACAAATTTGCAGACACCACACCATTCTTCAGTCACTTCATCTAAACTTAGAAGTAGTTGGTATCTCTGTGTTGTTTGTTTTGGTTTGGTTGTTTGTTGGGTTTTTTTTTTGTTTGTTTGGGTGGTATGGGGTTTTTTGTTGTTGTAGTGTTTGGGTTTTTTGTTGTTTTTTTTTTTTAGATTTTTCATTATTTTTATTAATTCTGACTAGAATTTAGTTGTTAGGTGACCTTAGTGAGCCATCATGCTGTGTTCAGCCAAGTTCCTAGGGAACAAGTGACCTTTTGAGTTCACACTGGCAGTTCACTGGAAGATCTCAGCAGATCCAGGACAGCAGTTCTTAAGCCTTAAATCAAGGAGGGTGAGGGTGTTCTCCTTTCCTGTGGATATTTGGCCTTCCTACACATCCCTGTGTGTTTTTCCTACCCCATGCTGTTATGACTGTTGGTGAGGCCCTGGAATAGGTTGTAATGGATTGCCCAGAGAAGTTGTGGATGCCCCATCCCTGGAAGCGTTCAAGGCCAGGCTTGAATGGGGCTTTAAGCCCCATCCACTTAAATGGATGGGGCTTTGAGCAACCTGGTCTGGTGGGAGGTGTCCCTGCCCATGGCAGGGGGGTTGGAACTCGATGTTTAGGGTCCCGTCCAACTCCAACCATTCTATGATTCTATGACTCACTGCACATAACTCTCCACGTTGTTTGTTTTCCCTGCCTCATACTCCCTCAAAATGTACCCGAAGCCCCAAAGGATCCAATTCTGATCCCAGTTCCAGTATACTCCCCTTCCCACACAAGTAAAATAGATGACTTACTGAGTTTCTCTGCAAGAGCTGTCTTTCTCTTGGTGTACTTGGTTCCTTGAGTCATCTGTGCTGCAGATGTCATTAACGCCTCCTCCCACTGCTTGGTGTAGTCATTGTGGCCTCTGCCAGCACAAAGATCTTCAGCCAGGCTGTTTTCCTTCTCTCGCAGTCTGGGCTGCCTATGTCTTGCTGGAAAACTTGAACCTCCTTTAGAAACTACCACTATAAATGAGAGTATATTCATTTGTCTCTACTTGATTCAATAGTGCTGATGAGCTGTGCTCGTTGGGTGGGAAGAAAAGGGCAAGGGAGGGATAATTCCTTTGGCCATGTCACTAACTGGCTGCCACCACGTACAGAGAACATACCTGGTTTTGAGCCTTCAAGAATATATCCTGCATTCAGTCCTGTGCTGCTCTGTGCCTTCCCCACTGTCCTTGTCGTGCTGTGACCAGGGAGATGACTCTTAAATAGAAAACAGGAGGGGAAGGCACATGTCTGTCAGGGATGTGCCTGGGCACCTTGTTCTCTCCTCCCTCAATGCGTTCCACACTTTTTCTCTGCCTTCCCTTTGTCCTGTCCCCAAGGAGCTTCAGGCCTTGGATGCTGCATACTTATGTGGTTGTAGGAAGAATACCTAGAAGAACAGCCTAAGGTTGTTCAGCCTTATTGGCTTCAGTCTGTGAGAGAAAGTTGTAGGGAATGCAGGAGTGAAAGAGAATGTAGTCTTTTGGGTCTTCTCAGGAGCTCAGAAATAACCATGCTGGGTTAGTTGCTCCTCAAACTCAAGCACGCAGGGGTTTATAAGATATTTTTGCTTCCTGGGGTCAAAGCCATTGTATGCCAAGACTGAAGACAAAATGTTGGTAATTACTGGGATTATGAAGTGCAATGCAAAAAGGAAGGGGGAAAAAAAAAAAGGTGGTGGTGGGGAAGGATTGCCAGGGGAAGCCACCATGATGTGGGACTGGCTTGTGGATGTGTCTGGCTAAAACATATTGCGGTGCAAATAGAGTACAATTCTGTGATCATAGTATTCAGGCTATAGGCTCTTTATGGGTAGATTTTTATATATTTTTTTGTGGTCTGCTGATCCCTGACCCGGACTTGAGATTCCTGAATGCTGCTGTGGTAATTGTAATAAAGCCTGACCGATGGGCGCGCTCAAGGAAAGCACTGGTTGTTTTGCACCCAATTTGGTGGGACACCGCTCTCTTGGAGGTGGTACCTGTCACATGTAAACTGGACAGCTGTTTGATTTAAAAGACTTTTCTGTAGGTTGAAAAACTTGAAGACTTTTTTTTTCACATTTAGAGTTTGTTAGTTTAGAGCTAGTGATGCAGCTGGGAATTGAAGAAAATGATAAATACTTGTACAGTTAAGGACAGAAAGCTGTCCTTGAATGCACTGTTATCTACTTCCCCTTCCCCCATCCAGACTCTGCAAAGGGACAGTGTGGTCACTAACATCAGTGACATTAGAGGAGGCATAATATAAATAAATTTGAACAGCTGTCAAGGCGCACTAGTCAGCTGGTTAGGATTCAAAGGAGGTGAATCTGAAGCCTTCGTGCATTTAAAACAAAGTAAAACAAGAAAAAGTCACCTTTTATTTTCACCTTCTCTCTGAACTTAGTTTAGGAGTGCTGCATTTTCAGAGGATTTTTCTTTCTTTTTCAACATAGCTGCAATTAAGTGTATATGGATTTTTTTTTTATTTTTTTTTTTCTGACAGAGCAGTAGAATTGGCGTTAGAGCTCTCCTGATATACCTGAAGCTGAATTACCAGCATTTGTCTTGTATTGCACAGCAGCAATATTTTGATAGAGTTTTGGGTTCCTTTTTTCTCCATTGGTTGACAACCTGACGTTCCCTCCTGTCATTGACAACGTGTATTTTGGTGTCTACATAGATACTAATCTGTGTACCGATGCCTGAATTTGTAAAGGATTATCCTATTCCTGGAAGGCAATTATATAGGAACACCTTCTATGATTATTATTTTTTTTTTCTATTATCCTTCTACTTTTATTGTAAACTCAGTATTATAATAAAGTAAAAGGTGATGGGGGAAATAAAAGCCTTGGGAGGCCATAAGTGATATATATATGTATTGAGCTCTGAGGAGCTTCGATGCAATTTAGAGCAACGAATGTCATTCCTGCCATTAGTATCTGTTACTCAATTTTATTTTATTTTTTTGTTCTTTAAATCTGATTGAGCACTTAGATTTGGTGCTGAACACCTGGATTATGTTACGTGATCTGATTCTTTTGTCATTAAGATCAGTGACAAGATTTCTGTTTGCTTTGGTGCAGGATTAAGGCTCCTGGAGATTTAGCACTTAATAAGGAAGGTGGCAGCGTTCATCAGTCTATTTCTCAAAAGGAGGACATAATGAAGGAATTAATAGATTTACATGTATAATTGAAAAAAGAATATTTGTTCAAGGTACTTGTACCATTGTACAAGGTAGTTCCTTGGTTAAGGACCTCAAGATCGTAGGGCTGGAAATAAAATACAAGAATGGGATTGGTTCTGGGTTACAGATTTATAGGTCAGGGCTGCCGTTTCAGCGTGGTGACGAGTTCGTTTCTGAGCGCAGTCGCCCGTTCTCCAAACTGCAAAATTCTCAACTGCAAATAGCATGTAAGTTAATGTGCCCTTCGTATAGTTTGCAGCAGGGGTCACGGGAGCTTTTCTCTTGTTCTGTAGAAGAGCTTTTCTTAGAACACTCCTGCACCACAGAATCTGGATCTGCTCTTTCCGTAGCTCGGGGCTGTGTCACATCCAGTGAAAACCTGTTCAAAAAGTAGCGTTTTAGTACCGGGAGAAGTCCATCACTTTTTTTCACTTTAGTAATGAAGATTTGATGCCTGTCAAAATACAGGCATAAAAGCAAAAGCAGAGCATTGTATTTTAACTAGAATAAAGTGGGTGTAAATAAATAAGGTTTGTTCGGAATCGAGCTTGAAATTACTGCAGTGTTAAGGTATGCAAATTGTGTGAGGCTGATAATAGTCAGATTGTAGGCTTGAAACAAACTCAGAGGAAAATCACTTCTAGAATTTACCCGAGCCATTTGTCGTTGAGCTGGATACATTGAGAGCTTCCATCTTTAATAGTGGTGGTAAATAAGAGATCTCGATGTGTGTATTTTTATTAGGAGATGCGGATGAAGTTGTGAGTGTAACATGAAGTTGGATGTAGCATTAGAGACAAGTCTACCATTTCATGTTCTGCAACTGGTTTAGTGAAGAGCTATTTCTAGCTGAAGTCCTTCCTTTGACTTTTGCTTACTTAGGTATTTCCACTTGACCATGAACTGACTGGCACTTGATGCAAGCTCTTGTGACATGTTGTGTCTGAGCCAAGACCGCTTGTCCTTTCTTCCTTGTGTGTTCTGTGTGGGGTTTCCAGTGCCAGAGCCCGAACTACCAAGAGTTTGTAGATTCCTGTTACAGCCAGACAATGACAACTGACATCCTGTGAATACTGTACTATTTCCGAAGTAACTTGCTGTATTTTTTTTTTAATTCTTTTTATTAAAAATAAATAAATAAAAACATCTGTACCTGATTGGGAGTGAGGAATAATGACCCCAAAGTGCTGTTTAATGGCTACACAGACGGATTCTTGACTTCTGTATGTTGCAAAAGGGTCTATAAGATACATATAAGAATTCATCTAGACGGTGCATCCTTATTAATGGAGGTATTTTTAGTATTTTGGAGACTTGTGTAATCGCAGTTTGCTTTGTCTCTCATTGGTAGGATGCATGTCATAACCCTGGCCAGGAATGGTTTTGTTGCTGCCAAATGTTTGTAGGCCATCAAATGAATTGAAATCGGTTAGCAGAGGGAATGTATAGATCTATGTAAGCGCCGGAGGCAAAATATATTAAAAATGTGGAATTGTTAATTGGAAGTTGTCTCTAGCTGGGTGCTTCCAAATTTGTCCTGCTATCAGGTTCCTTTTTTTAGATAATGGAAATTTCTTAATCCTGCTTCAAGCAGAAATAGTTATGCAGAATAGGGAACTGTCTGGATCTTAGAAATACTGTGTAAGTAGCTGTTCTAACTTAATGCTTGCTGCGTGATTGCCAGAATCAATTTCAACAAGAGGAAATTATGTCTATAACAATAACTTCAACTAGAATCTCTTAAAACTATGGATCAAATAAATAGCGCCACTGGTGGATGTTTGTGCTTTCCTTTTGACATTACTTTTGCAGAATTGAGGTCAGTAATTCTGTCTGAGGATCCCGTAGGACAATTTAAAATGATCTAAGTGCACTTACAAAAACTTCTTATCCTTTCAGAAGTTGAGAAGAGAGAAGTAACCAAAGGTAGGCTTAGAAGAGTGCAGCCCATCTTCCCACCACCTGTTCTATTGCCAAACAGACGTCTTGTTTCAAATTATCATAAAGTACAGAGAGCTGGCGGGTACTAAAGATGTACTCAGCATCGAATTAATGATGTGTAAGAGAGGTGTACTATTTGTGTCATCCTCTAACACTGAGAAAAGAATCTAGTATGAGCAGAATAGCCCATGCTGGTCACCAGGGGAGGAGTTCTTCTTGTTGATGAAAACTTGCAGTTAAAGAAAAATCAATTTGTGAATGTTTGTTTTGTAGCTTCTTGTTTACCCTTTCTCTTTCTTGATGATATTTTTCTTTGATATTAAGGCTTTTCTGAAAAGATTGGAAGCAGTGAAGCCAACACCTGGAATGAGGCGTTCTGAACAATTGATGGACTATCAGCGCCAGATGAGTTATCTAAGTTCTTCACCAACTGTAAGAAAAGGAAGATCGGCTTTCAACCAGCTTAGTCCTTCCAGTAAGTACTTTGAAGTTGCCAGTTCTTGTATTTCTTTGCAGGCATTTTACCTTTTTGTAATTCAGAATAGTGAAACGCTGTTAAGAACAGCAAATAAATTCCATTCTCTGGCTTCCTTAGATTGATCACTTATCACGCAGAAATCATTAAAGTGATACTTATTTTATACTCTTACCAAAAGTGTGATGACTGCATGAATCGTTTACTTTCCATCCTAAATTTCTAATAAATTATCTCGTTAATCCCACTTTCCAAGAAGGTCAATAAATTGCTGTTGTAATGAAACATTTGAGCAACCTGGTCTGCTGGGAAGTGTCCCTGCCCAGGGCAGGAGGTTGGAACTGCATGGTTTTTAGGTTCCTTCCACCTCTAACCATTCTATGGTTCTATGTTTTCTTATTTTGCCAGTACTTTTTCTTGAAAGGAGAGGAGAAGAGAAGGGGGGTGGGGTGGGGTGGATGGGGGACAGGACCTAACACTCAACCCGCAAAGAATATTTAAATTCTCCTGGGGGAAGTGTAAATCTAGCCTTGTTTATCTCAGAAATTGTGTGTGATGATTGGCAGTAGGTCATATGTCCCCATAAGTGGGGGAGTCGAGCTGAAGAACCGCAGCACTAGAGCATAGGCTTAAATTCTTTTTCCTGACCGTTTGCAAACAACTCATAACATCTCGGGTTTGTATTCGACTTACTGTGATTTGGGTTTGTGGGTTTTTTTTCCTGGCAACTACAGTAACGAGTGTTGCGGTACAAATACAGCATGATGTTTTCTGTTGTACTGAGCAATAAGGACTCTCACTTTTTTTTGTGTGTGTGTGTTATTAACAGGAGGTACTTCAAGAGCCTCCGGTGTACCAAGTACAAGGAGCCAGAGGAACGAGAAGCTCACATCTGATTTGGCCGGCGGGGTGTTCCAGAGACCTAAACCCACTAATGTTCGTGCCGCTTGGTTATAAGCATGTCCTTCACCTCGCATTCTGAGATGATCCTCAGATTTCTCTTTTTAGTGCTTTTGTAAATTCTGTGTGCAAAAAAATGCTTTTGGCATCATTCAGTGATTAAAATGTGTTGCATATAATACAATTGCTTATAAAATGGTTTGAAGGGAACACTTTCAGTCAGTGTTTTCCATGACAGGAAGAGCTTAACGAAAGGAAACAAAGTATTTAAATGGACAGGCTAAGTAGAAATTGCTAATCGTTACTTTATTCTCAAATCCTAAGTGGAATTTGTATTCGTAACATGGAAGGACAGAATCGGTGCACTATAGGCACAACATGTAAAGGAAATCTTTAAAATAATGTTATTACATTAAACTTGTCAGCATATGCTTAATTCCTAGATTGCCCTCGTTTTTCATCCTGGCTTTAGGTAAGCCTTCTGAACTTGGTGGGTCATGTTCTTATGACTGGAAGAATCTTCTTCTTACAGCAGCGCAAAGGGGTGAAAAGCAGACTGTGTGCTCCTGCAGGGGTAGGTAGAATACTGAGCCTGCAGAAGATGTTCTTCTGTCGCTCTCACACTCCAAGAGTTGACCGCTTGTTTTGTACTCAAGGCTGTGTCTCTTCCAGATTTAAAAGTGTTTTGGAAGTTTTATTGGGACCTTTGTGTAGGAAAGAAGAATGTGATGCTATTTGAACAAGAGTAAAGACTGAAGTGAACAACAGTTTCAGATTCACTCTAAACAAGAGTAAGTTTTAATTCTTTTTCAAGCTAGAGAATACTAAGAAAGGGAAACATTTTATGGCCCTGCTTTTGCAGGTTCTTGCCCGTCTCCCTGGGAAGGTGTAAACTTAAGCTGCAGGAAACTCAAACATCTGATTTTGAGAGCGACTGCTAACCAGGATTTAAAATAATAATAAATTAAAGAAAAACCAAAGCCAGGAAATCTTGTTATGCTTCTTAACCTGTTTTTTTAATGTTGTGTTCATACCACGTATTTGTAGTAGTGTCCAATAAGCTTCACTAGCAACATCCATTTACGAGGAGAGCAAAGTTTAATGGACTTGGTAATTGCAAATAGTAGGTGGTGTGCTTTATTTCTATACATAAAAGCAAGCTTTCAGTGAGCTTATCTTGTAGGACTGCAGTCTTATAAAGAGCATAAATTGTGATGCCACTGTCCATGGATATTGCAGGAGCCCTGCTTGCTTCCCCAGCTTCTTCCCGGGAGAGAAACAGCAAATCTTTTTGTGTTATGCCTAAGGAACTAAAAAACCAACCCAAAAGCTGTGTTCAGTAATGCTGGGTCTTAGCACTGTGAAA
Organism: Pedionomus torquatus; assembly: GCA_013398155.1. NCBI lineage: Eukaryota > Metazoa > Chordata > Aves > Charadriiformes > Pedionomidae > Pedionomus > Pedionomus torquatus. Next base: position 144,492 of record VZRU01000206.1, read on the forward strand.
AGGGAAGTTTATTCTTTGCTTGTGCTTGCATGAGGGCTTAGGCTTTCAGGTATTCTGCGTCGTAACAAACTCTTTACTTGGTCCTGTGTGATAGTTGGGCAGAGCTGCTGCGCCTGGTGACCTGCGGATCAAATTCAGCTGTTTGACAATGTTTAAACTTTTAACTTTAAACAGAATTGTGGCAAACATTTTTTTGTTGCTGTTATTATTCATTGATAGGGACTGCAAGGAACTTTTTGCATAGTGCTCCTGTATTTATTTGTACTATTGTGCTACTTAAAATTATTCACTGTTTAAAGATTTTTGTCCTTGAATGTGAATATCAGGGTCATACTTTAAATACTTTTGAATGTTCATATGATATTTTTTTTCTGTAAAGGAATTCACGGAATGGATTGCTTTTAATCACTTCATCTTACTGTATTTAACTTTGTTATGAAAGAATGTCAATTTTGTATGTCATTTTTGTAAAGGATAAGAAATAAAATATTTATCATGAACTGTTTGTCACTGCAGTGGCTCCTTTCAGAATTTTGCAGTTGGTAATAAAGTGTAAGGGGTGTTCTTGGGAGAAGTGGTTTGTACTACATAGAGTGGAGGAAAATGCAAAGAATTAATTTATGCATTGATATGCTATACCTGTTAGTGACCTTGGTGTGGGTTTTCTAAAATAAGCCATGTCTTCACTAAGTTAGAAATTCTCATCAGGATTTTTTTAATAGCAAAAAATTGTTTCTAACAGCCTTGTATTTTGTAATTTTTGTAAGATGTCACTTGATGTTCTCTTATTTATTTTTATTTACTTTTTTTCCCCCTCCAGAAGATCTCTTTGAAAGAAAAGTGCAAGCTGCTTTGCTTCTTCCTTAGAGTGAACTGCCTGTGCTGGTTTGACATGTGGTGTCAGGTAGGAGCCAGTCTCCCTGCTGAGGTGACAGCACTGGTGTTATTGATCTCACTACTGTGAGAAATTAACTGTGGTGTCGTATTTTAGCCCTGGAAGTGTCTCTGCCTCATCCTGGGCTCTGTTTTTTCCAGGAAAAAAGGTTCTGCTGTGTAGTCTTTCTATGATGCTGAAGGTCTTGAAGTCCCTAGTTCAGTTCATTGACCACATGAAAAGAGCAAGGAGAGATGACACCAGTCTCGACAGGTGACATGTGAGGAGCACCACTGAATCCTTTAGAGCTGTTTTAATCCCAGAGAACCTAAGAGGCTCAAGCTAATGTCAAATAATGACACAAGGCCATTCCTCCTATGGAATGTATAGGCTTTCCTCTGCCACAGCCTTCTTTCAGATTGCTTGTGGTCTTCACTGAAGATCTGGAGGCATCTCTGCTGTCATCCTGCCACTCACGTGAGTATTCACCTGATTGTCCTAAACCAGATGGCTGGCTGGATTTGTAAGTCTTGCCTGATGTATGGAGACTTTACACTGGACTGTATCTTCCCAATTGTTGTCTAATAAGTTTCAGGTTAAACCCCTGTAAAAGGCCTGAGGCTCTTTGTTCTAACAGTACCAGGTCAGCAGTAATGCTTTTATCCTGGTGCTTTAATTTATTATGTATCCTTGCTATTGACCATGGAGGACATTTGTTTGTATGTAGCCTGACAATCACCAAAATAGACATAAATCACTTTCCCTACTTTGATGAATAGGCTAATTAGACAGTGAGTAGCAACACTGCAGCATCTAAAGTTTAACAACTCTGTACTGAGCATGTTCTGATGTCACTGTTAATTAACAGCTCGATAATTGAGCTATTGTTAATAATGATGTAGTTGGAAGTATAGTCATTAAGTGTTCTACTCTATTATTACTTTTTGAAGGAAAATAAGCAGCACTGACTCCACTATCAAATGAAGACACACTTACTTCAAAGTTAAGGGTAATATAAATGAATTATCAAAGAGGCTAAGGTAGTTTGTGAATGCACTTGGCTTTGCTATTGCAGAATTACAAATAATCACTCCACCTGCCTAAAGCTCTGCTGAAAAATTTAAAGAGGCTTAAGCATTGCCAGACAATAACTAATAGAGCGCTGACTAGCACATCACCTTAAAGGACACGTAACATGTTCGGTGTACTGAAAACAACAGAAAAGTTCATTAATATATTAATTTATTTCATTATTTCAGTTTTAGTTCAATTGAACATCAGAGCAAACAACTTCTTGCTTTGTGAAGATACAGGGAAATTTTGAAACACTGTATTTCCACCTTCTACAGAGTATGTTTGAAACATCACATTAGGGTTCCATCTGTATGACTTGAATTCATCCGCGAAGAGGCTGCAGCTCAGAACTCAGCCTGGTGCTTCAGTAGAGTTTAAGTTTCCAGACATGCTTTTTACTTAATATCGTCTTAAAAAAATACAGCTTTAGAAGAAAGCATGATTTCAATTCATGTTAGAAAAGTCATCACATTGTTGGGTAGCTAGAGACATCACTTAGTACAACAGGTAGTTCTGAAGATCTCATTCTATTAAGATTTCACAACATTAAGGGAAAAAACACCTAAGTCTTGTCTCTAGACAAAATGTATTACTTGAAATTTGAAGTATAATATATACACAGGTTCCAATACGAATGTTGGAGGAATTTCCATACAAAATGTAACTGTGATGGAGTGGACAATTTTTAAATTAACGCATCCTCATCTCGACCGGTTATGTTACTCATAAATTTTATTCTGTTTCCCTAGGAAATATTTTGTTGTCCATTGCATCACAATAGCATGGTTTGGTTTTTTTTAAAAAAGTTGATTGAGAACAATTGAACTACATTGCGATGTTCCTTTTTAGACGTATTTCTTGATTTCATCATAAAGTACTAATACAAAAGCTCCACCCATGCCTCTCAACACATTCGACCAGGCACCTTTGAAGAAGGCTTTGCCTCCTTCATCTTTAGCTATCTTCTTCCAGCAATCAATTGTGCCCTTGTACATAATGTCAGCTGTGGAAAGAGACACAAAGGTCAGAAGGCTTGAAGTTATCCAGCAAGTCTGTCTCTTGTATTTAGAACAACAAGGAATAAGGAAACTATTAGCCAAGTACTTAAAATTAAGTAATTGATTCATCAAAAACCACTTTAATTGGCCACTATAAGGAAATCAAAATCAACACTTGCAGCTTCTTAAGTGAACATGACAAATAACCAGCAGTATGTTTTTCCCAGAGGTTTTTCTTCTTAAGGATTCCAAGGTCATTAATTTTCCATAAGACAAAGAAAACCCAGCATTTCCTATCATATCTCAATGAAAATATACTTTCTGCTGCCAGAACTCCATAGGAGCACTTGTTCTTACCTCCCTTTCGGCCAGACTGCATCATCATCCTACGTCGCACAGTATCAAAAGGGTAAGAAACCAGCCCTGCTACTGCCGTGACGCTCTGGGCAATCATCCAGCTCACCACGATGTGCACATTCTTTGGATCAGGCAACATACCTGTCATCAAGAACAAACAAGCAGAGTCAGTACAGAGGGAAAAACGGGCTGTGGAGAAGATGGCTGTGGAAGGAATGATCAGCCACCAGCCCCAGGAGACACTCAATCAAGCCTGCAACTTCTCCCTTTATCCATATTTGCGTATTAACAGATACTGATGAGTGGAACACACGTATAGTACTGTTGGATTTGGGGATCTAAGCCCTCTTTGTGCTCACTGACCAAAAGGTCTGACCCGCAGAACCCTTCCAGGCTTGTGTCATGAGCTGCAATGACTAAGAAGCCACCATACAACCCTTAAGACAGAGAAACCAGAAATAGCCTGAAAACACACTGCAAACCCAAGGTTTCTGCTCAGAGCAATAAGTTGAGGGAGGAACATGTTTCAGAATCCCTGAACTGGTGCTGAGCCAGCCTTGCTTGTCCTCATACCACCAAGGGCCCTAGAGTGCCTTTCCTGGATGTCTCCTTCTCTTGCAGTCACTTCTCCACATGCTTCTTACCCTTGGCTGTGTCGTAAACCCCAAAATAAGCTGCTCTGTAGATGATGATGCCCTGGACAGACACACTGAATCCTTGGTACAGGCCCTTCAAGCCATCGGACTTGAAGATCTTGACGATGCAGTCGCCCAGCCCAGTGAACTCCCTCTCACTGGCTCCTTTGCCCACATCAGCCGCCAGCCGGGTCCTGGCAAAATCTAGGGGGTAGACGAAGCAGAGGGAGGTGGCTCCAGCAGCCCCCCCAGATGCCAGGTTGCCCGCGAAGTAACGCCAGAACTGCTTGTGCCTGTCCACTCCCCCCAAGAAGATCTGCTTGTACTTGTCCTTGAAGGCGAAGTTGAGGGCCTGGGTGGGGAAGTACCGGATGACGTTGGCCAGGTTGCCTCTCCAGAAGGAGAGGACGCCTTGTTCCTTGGGGATGCGGACTATGCAGTCCATGATGCCTTTGTACTGCTTCTCGGCCGTGATCTGTTTGCTGGCATGCTGGACCTGTGGATGGGGGGGGAGAAGGAGAAAGGGGATGGAAGGGTAGGGAGAAGGACCCCCGCCAGGGTGACCCTGACCTGCTGAAGGGCAGGGACAGGGCCTGGCCTGGCTCCCACTCCCTCCAGGCAGTGCTGAAGGGCCTGGGTAACCGGAGCCGGCTGAGCTCCTTCCCATATTTAGTCAGGCCAGCAGCCTGTGGCACAAGCACCGCCAGGCTCACTGCTGCTGCCAACCCCCCCCAAGCCCTCACTGCCGCCTCCTCACCTGCAGCAGCAACTTCACTCTCTCGATGGGGGCAACAGCCGTCTTGGAGATGGCGGCAGCAATCCCACCGGCCAAAAAGTCCTTGAGGAAGCTGAGCGCTTGGTCACCCATGCTGGCAGCCGGTCCGACACCCCCTGCCCGGAGAGAGCCAACGAGCCCCGCACCTCCCCACCCGGCCGCCCCCGCCTGCCGCCGGCCCAATAGCCCCGCAGCCCCGCACCGCCCCTCTTATACCCCCCGGCCTCTCGCGATAGGAGGAGGTTTCCCCCAGGGCACAGGCATTGGCTGGGAGCCCCTAGAGCCCGCCCCCCCGGGGGGCGCAGGGCAGCGGCGCCATTTTCTCCTGTGGAGGGACTGCGAGGGCCACTGGGCTCCGGACGTTTAAAGGGCAAATTAAAGTTATCTGGTCGCTGCCGGGGAACGCTATGTCAGAGCATGTGCCTGCTGTATTAATAGCTCCCGGGAGGCACAGGAGGGGACTGAGGAAGCTGGCAGGAGTACCTCAGGCAGCGTTAACTGTTTCCTGTGGGCCCGAGGCTGGCGCTGAGGGCTGAAGGCTTCCCCGGAGAGGGGCCTGGGACCTGCCGCCCGTCAACTCGTTGATTGAGGTCAACGTGAAGAAGCAAGAGGGCTTTAAGCCTTGACTTCGTGTGTGTGGATTCACGCCGTGAAGGGTGAGGGGGGACACGGATGTTGGGCAGGTGCCCCTGTGTGGATATCATGCCCTACCACAAAGGTCAGCAGGGCTGTATAGCCAACCTGCAGGGGCTGAAAGGTCCGTGAGCATCGCTAATCAGAAGTGGGCTAGACCTCCCTGAGTCAAGGACACAGGCACCCGCTTCATGTTTGATAGGCTGTGAACTTGCAGGCACTGAGGTCTTTAAATGCTCTGGCATCCTCTGGGACTTGACAAGGCTCTCCTGACGAGGAGGCAAACATGCCTTCCTGTGCTGTACCCTCATTTCAACCCTGCAGGGTCAGACCCTCATGAGAGTGGCAGTCAGTCCCCTTGGAAGGAGGGAGGGAGGGAGGGAGGGGAAGGGACTCTAGGAAGCACATGCTCAGGCTGCTTGGCTCACAACAGGCATGAAAGAAGAGTAAAGGCTGTAGTGAAACCCAGCCTTCATTCAGTGTCTGGTTCTTGGGGAAAAGTTAGAGTCTCAAATAAAGATTACACGGCTCCAGCACTGGTTTCCCTGTTTTTCATGTGTCTGTTTCTGTCTGAGCCCCATAAAGAAGCAAGAGCTTATGATTTGCTCTTGTGTGACTTTGTTGTGTGGAATAATCATCAGAGGTGGTGCAACAAGCTGTAGATGCACACCTAGGAGTTTGCCTTAAAAAGACATTACAGTATGCTCCTAGGACAATGTTATATTGAGGAATGCAGAGGGTAATGGGGTCTGCCTTAGTTTGGTATCAATAGTGGATTCATCTTAATGTAGGTGCTAAAAGATTGGCCGTTCCACGAAGAGACATTTACTTCAGGACAGCAAATCTCTCCTCTCTGACGTGTTTGTTAGCATGAGTCAATGAGGCTGTAAATCTGATCCCGTCTCTCTTGCCCTCTGCCTCTCTCAGGTCTGTTGAGGTCTCTTCTCATGAACCTCAGCTCTGGGAAGTAGACGGCAACTTTAACTTCCAGGAGCACCTTTTGCACCTTGGCTACCCTGGACAGGTGGAGCCTTTCCCGTTTGTAAGAAAGGGGAAGAGAGCTCCCCTGAAAAAGACCTTTTAGGACTGAAGGCAGGTGCAAGCAGGAAGTGTAGAGGATCCCTAAAATTAGACTGTGGATGGAGGGGGTTATTGTTTAATGTATGTACCCTCGACCTTTTCCTTTTCTTTCTCATACTTCGCTCACGAGGTCTGGTGTTTCCTCTTTTCACAGGAAAGTAAATATCCCTTGGGCATCTCAGGGCTTCTGCTGCTGGTTTTGTACAGACCCATGCAATGGTGGCACTCACAGTTGCTCTCAGTTTGTCCAGACTGGTGAGGTCTTCTCAATGTGTGCACTCAATGTGTGCTCATGCCCTGCTGACTGGTGTGTGGTGAGTGAGAGCTGTGAGACTGGCAGAGGTGGGATGCTGATGAGGAGGGAAAGAGGGGAATGGCAGGCTTGGAGTGAGACTAGGGCAGCAGGGTCCAGCTTGAAAGGGTCTTTTGCCTGCCCCTCCCTCACTGTCTTTGTTTTAGCTCATTTAAATTGTTTTTATTTTTTAAATGACATTTCATCTCATTTAATTTGTGTGTGGTTTTTAAAATTACATTTTAATGAAGGCTTTATCCGAAGAATTCCAGGTAGTTTTTGAAGTTGGATGCGCATCATCATCCCATCCACAGAGGCTTTTCGGTTTAATAGGTATTTCTGTAGTAGTTTACCCAAGGCTGCCAGTGTTTGAAGAAAGGAGTGCAGAAGAAGGGAATAGCCACTATTTCTGCTTCTCCTCTCCCTTCTTTGAGCCCAGATGTCTATTCCCAGAGGATGCTCAACTTCTAAGCAGTTTTAACAAAAGCAGGGCTGGGCCAGGATGTACGACTGCTCCTCTGAGGCTTATTCTTCAATTGTTTGATTTATTTATTTGTTTATTGCTCCAAATGCCCATTTTGGATCTTTCCTATGTAAGACAGTGAGCCTTTTTATGCTACTTACTGTAGAAGTTCACATGTATCCTGTAAGGAACTTATTGCTAACTCCATCAGTACCACCAAACTTAAGGATAAGCATTTTCATGAGGCTGGAAATGTCATTTTAAAAAAAGTGAAAGGAACTTTGACTTGTCATACAGTTGATGTTTGGTGTTCTTTATTCAGAATAGTTACTGATGCTTTCGTAGAGAAATGGCTAAAACAGTTCTGAAAAATGCAAGCTTTCCTTTCTGAATTATTAAGAATTATTTTAAGCCTCATCTTGTTTGGATCTCTGGAGCTTGTGAAGGATTAGCTGGCTTTCTAGGCTGAGTTTGTGGGTGCTCCTTACTGCTGACATAGCATAAAGACAGTGGAATTAAAATTCTTAGCTGAAAATAATAACCTAGAGTTACATTTTAACGAGAGATTAGTGACTGACTGCATTGGGCTTTGCTGTGTGAATCGCCAGTTTAACGCACTACAGTGCGTTTTACTTTTCCAAAGTAAAACCTTGTTTGCTTGTATTTCCAAGAGACTGGGAACCCTGGTGTTGAGGCTGGGCCAGACATAAAGCGGAAAAAAAAAAAAAAAAAAGCTTTTTTCTCCCAAGTCAGCAGTGTGAAATCTGACAGCAGACACAAGGGGGAGCACAAGGGATCAGTCAGACCATCCTGACCCCCAGCACGGACAGTGGTGGGTGGATAGTGTAGTAACAAGATGGCAAGAAGAAGTTATGTGGGTTTTTTTTCAGCAAAGATTTGTAGGGTTGTAGTAAATCCTCCTTGTGTAAGGTTGGTTTGTGTTTGTGGTCAGGAACAGGGGAGTAACAGAGCCTAAAGGGGCTCAATGAGGATGAGAGTTGAGGAGGGTTGGTAGTGACAAAGGCGATCAAGAATGAAGGAGTGTGGGTGTTGAGTTTTGTCTTGAGCAGATATTAGCAAGGATAAATTTAGCTGGATATTTGTGTTATCTGGCTTAGGAGCCTACACTGAGCTGGAGAAGAGGAAATCTGGACAGGAAGCATAAGCAGCACGTTGAGGAGAGAAGTGTCAGTGCTGGAAACAGAATGGGGAGTCAGTGTAGGGTCTGTTTGCTTATTGGAGCATGTCCATAATGTGAGGACAAGGAGTTGGGGGAGGGTCAAAATTTCAGAGGAAAACCAAGGAAGGGGATGAAAATGGGTGTGAAACAGATCAGAAGTTACATTTTAAGAGGACTAGCGTGGGTTGTAAAAGTAGGAAAGAAAAAGTACCTGACATGTGATGCAAGGAATAGACTTGCAGGAAGTGGACAAGACCACATTAATATTTCCTTTGGCAAGGATCTGTGCAGAAGATGTCCAGGAAGAGAGCATTTGAAAAGGGTATTAGAAGTGGTGAAAGGTGTAGAGTTCTTCAATTAACTTGGAAAAGTAGGGGGAAAAGTCAGGAGGATGGTACAACTGGAAGGGGAGAGAATTAAATGGTTGTGGATGAAGTAAACCTAATGACAGGCCAACCAGGAAGTTGTTGGTGAAGGTAGACTGAGACGTATTTGGCAACCAGACTTCATGAGATAGGAGTGGAGAGAAGGAAACAAAGGATCTGCAATCAGATCTGTGCTAGAGAAGACAAATAAAGCAGGAGGAAGAGACCTGAGATGAGATGAAATTTTATCAATTTGTTGAGATGAAAACAGTGGAAAGAACAACTGCGAGGACCTGAGGAAGGACGTGACAGATGAGGGAGCAGGTCAGAGAGGAGGGATGGGACAACAGAAATTAGGGGCAAAGTGATGATTGCTACAGACCACATCAAAGGAGTGGCTCTTTCTCACTGAGAGAGGAATGCAAATGAAATTAATGGACCAGTACAAGGAGTCAGAGGTATCTGCTGTAGGGCATCAGCAAGGACATTAGCCTGAAGCTTGGAACCTTCATGAGGATGAGTGTAAGAAGTTGTGTGGAAAGGAAGAGAGTCAGTTGATATCACAGAGGAAGACTGGTGAGGAGGAGTTGCCTGGCTGACAATTCTTCAGAGGGGAAAAAAGCTGAGATGTTGCTCAAAAGCAGATGAAAATTGGGGATAATGAGAGTAAGGGGTGGGATGGGGTGAGAAACACAGGTCTCTGTAAGAGACTGAAGCAACAAAGAGAGAATCAGACAAGGAGATCCAGGACATGTGGACATTGAGATTTAATAGCTCTGAGGGAAATATTTGAAGTTTATCTTCTAGCAGCAGCAAGTGAAGGAAAGGCAGGGGAGTGGAGCAGTCAGAAGGACAGAAGGGGAATGCAAGAGGGGCTGATTGAGCAAAGACAAAGTCTCAAGAGAGTGGGGATGGAGAGGTGGAGATGTGGCAAATGTCACGAAGGGCAAAAAGGAGGCAGAGTAAGAGGTTGGGCTTGGTGCCTCAGTTTGGTTAAGACACAAGAAGGAGCAGCTGACGGAATAAAAAGGGAGCAAGAAAACCAAGCGAGGTGAGGAGGGAAAGCTAGAGGAATACAAAAATAAGTTGCAGCAAGAGGGCAGGGTGGGAGATGTGGAGGAACAGCCCACAAGCAGGGTTAACCAGGATAAACAAAGTCTCTGTGTTCTCCATTGGCTCATTTCCTCTTCATGCAGGTATGTGGCCAGGCGTGTTACACTTTTCATGTTCCCTTTTGACTGAACAAGTAATGAAGCTGTAGCTGTTGACTGAATGTCTTCTGCCCTGCTACGGGTTGCCCTGGTGAAAGCAACTATCCTAAGGTTAATAATTTTTTTTCAATTTTCAATGCTTCATTGACTTCACTAGTGGTTGCTCTGAGGTAGCAGAGGAGAAGGCAAAGGAAAGAGCAGGGCCTGGGGTAGCAAGGGAGAAAGGGGGGAAAAAAATCAAGTACTAATCCTGCAGGATTTGAGTCCTCATCAGGAATTAATTTCAGACCATGTACAGAACCTCAGTTTCTTGTTTAATCTGTTGCAGTATCAGATATGACAAGACTGCTTTGGGTCAAATCGGTCAAATGCTAATTCCTGCTACACTAGTTGTCTGAAGAATTGAAATCAGAATCTTTAAGTTGACCTTTTTATGTCTGTAATCTTTGCTTCTGGATTATATTTGCTAAGTTCCTTCTGTGTGTAATTTTACTGTTCTGGATATTTTATTACTAGTTCATTGTTTCGGGCTGACAGATCCACATTAAATAAAATAATTTAAGTTATTTATTTTGTTTCCATTTGCTATTTCTGACAATTATATTCTTTCTATCTCATCTGATTATAATATACTAATATTCTAATTTTCTTTTTAATAAAAGTGTCAATGTTGTTAGCTCCTGCTAAAGTTGTTACCTCTTCCTGTTTTCAGATGTTTTGTAGAGTTTCTTATTCTGTGATTCTACTTTGGACTCTTAGTCTTTCTTCCGTTACCTAGTTCAGAATTTTCTTGCTGACAGCAATTTGGTTTTCATATATTGTAGGACAAACTGAAACCATTTCTGAAAACAACACGTTTAACTGAATCACAGCTTTGTGCTCAGTCAGATAACCTGCCTTGCAACAGCAAAGCAAGGTATTCCTATTTTTGTATCAACAGAAACAATTGCAAGCAGTAAGTGTAGGTGTCACTGTTACATATACTTGCAACAGCTATTACCACAATAATTTTAATAGAAATTCAAGTATATTCTCAAGTACGTGAGAAATGAACAAATTATATTGCCCGTGGCTGAGTCATCAATTCCTTGTCCTCCTGTGTGCTAGTTAAATACTTCACAAATACATTGTTATTATAATTCTGTACCATTGATTACACCTGTTATTAAAACTGTAGCTATATTGATCAGGGCTGTGGGGGAAAAAATCTCAGTCCTGGCTTATGGATCTCCATATGCACTTCTCCAGCCATTATGGAGATGCAGTTTGTATTGGCAAAGGAATTCTTTTTTATGATACAGTGTATTTCACTTGAGGTGCTTTGATTATGCTAGCAAAAATCTTACTTACTTTTTTTTTTGTTTTTCCCCAGATAAGCTGCCTCTTTGCTAAGGGCCTTTCCTAATACAGAAATTAGCCTTATCAGTTTTAACAGTTTGGCATTGGCTCAGGTTGCCCAGAGAAGCTGTGGCTGCCCCATCCCTGGAGGGGTCCAAGGCCAGGCTGGATGGGGCTTGGAGCAACCTGGTCTGGTGGGAGCTGTCCCTGCCCAGGACAGGGGGTTGGAACTGGATGGTCTTTAAGGTCCCTTCCAACTCTAGCCATTCTATGATTCTGTAACCTAAAATGTGTAACTTTTCCATATTTTCTCATATACTTGCCCTATCTCTGTATACAGGATATACCCACACTGAAGCAATAGATATGTAATTGTTAAGAATATGTGTGTATAATGTCTACAGCCTAATTTCAGGTCATGTTGGAGGAGTGGGGCTCCAGAAAACAGTACTCTGATTTAACTGATCAGCTGAGGTTGTTGAAATTGAACAGTGAAATAAGAGTCTAGATGCCTTTTAAATTATAGACACACTAGTAGTAACTTTCATACTTTTTTTTTTTTTTCCCAGCTGTGATCCTTTCTTATGCCAATGAGTTTTCCACATGAACCATTTTCCTCTAAAATTAGCTGGAGGCAGGGTTAATCAGGACTTCACCAAGAACAGCATTTTTTTTATCAGTTGTCCAAAGCATTAAAGCATAAGGAAGAAAATGTATTAATTTCAGAAAAAAATCCTCAAATCCAGCATAAATGCATGATGGAAGGAAAGATCTGCAAAACAGCCAAAACTTCAGCAACCAAGAGGCCATTGTTGAAGATAATAACCATAAGAGGAGAGAGGAAGGTGGTTGAGACAGTCTTTAGAGGTCAGAGTTTATTCCTTCTGCCTTGTGAACAAAACCCAGAGAGGGAAAAAGTAGAAAAAAATCATAAGAAACAGAAACTAGTCAAAACAGAGAGAGGGCTAAAGGAGTGGAGGCTGGGAAGAAAGTACTTGTGGGTGCAGATGACAGTGACGTTTGGGACAAAGCTGAAGTCAACAAGGGTGTGCATGTCCTAATGAGCACCTTTCTTTGATTATTCTGAGCATTAATCATGGAATCACAGAATGATTTGGGTTAGAAGGGACCTTAAAGATCATCCAGTTTCAACCCCCTGCCCTGGCCAGGGACACCTCCCACCAGACCAGGTTGCTCCAAGCCCCATCCAGCCTGGCCTCGGACACCTCCAGGGATGGGGCAGCCACAGCTTCTCTGAGGAACCTGGGCCAGGGTCTCACCACCCTCACAGTCAAGAATTTCTTCCTAATATGTGATGTAAATCTCTCTTTCAGCTTAAAACCATTACCCCTTATATTACCATCAATGCCAAGCTTCATATTTGTGAGGCATTTTTGAAGTTACAGGCTTTCTCATTCTCTGGTAGTAATCCACAAGCAGGAAGAGCTAAAAAAATGAAAGTTTTGAGCCAGCAGTGTCTGTGGTACCCAGCAGCTAATTATTGTACACTTCTGTCTCTGCTTCTGCCCCTCAAGTCTGCAAAACAAGATTAGAAAAAGAAAACCTTAAGCAGAGCACTCTTCGTTTCTCCTCTTCCCATTTTCCCTCCACTGCTAAAACATCCACGCTTCCAGAGAAGAGATCCCATCGAAACAGCGTTTGGGAAAACTACCCTAAAGCCGTGCACTTTCTCCCACTGGGCACTGCTGAGCAGAGGAGGTCGTTCTCAGCTTCAAGCAGCAGCAGTGGGGGTGGGAGGGGGCTGGTTATAGCAGGGGATGAGAAGGATGCGTTTACATAGGCTCCTTTTCCCCGCCGCCTCTCCGCTCTGCAGCAAGCGTGGGTTTATTTTAGCGTTGGCCTTCTGGAGCGGGATTAATTTTCCCCTGAATAGGTCAGCCTGGGACAGAGCCAGGCTCTGTGGTCTTCCATAGTGGGGGTGACTCGGGAAGCCAGAGATACCTACTAAGCAGACAGTGCCTCTAACTGCTGGGTCTATGCCCAGTGCAGAGCTATCCTAGAATAACCTTTCTGAGAAACAGCAGAAAAATTCCTATAGGATCTTTTTCCAGTGGCTGGTGTCAGCCTGAGCCAGCCTGTAGTGCTGCTCTCTGCTGTTGGGATTGGGGAAAAACATTAAAGGCGGTGATAAAATCCAGCAAAATGTTAACAAAATCTGACAAGGAAAGCAGCAGTGTGTGAATACATTAATTATTTCATCCTCTCATTTCGTAGAGTGCTTCAGCCAGTTGAAATGTGCCCTTAACATCTTCACTAGCAGTCCAGTTCGTAGCAATAGAATATAGCTGATGGTTGTACTGGTTTTTAGCACTAGTAGTGTCCTCGTGGCTGTGCAAAGCACCTTGTGACCCCAAAATCATGCTTTCTGGCATCCTTGTTACTGTTTCAGTGTGCAGGGAAGAACTTCAATCAGTAAGAGAGATTTTGGTAACTTCTTTTTTTGCTTCTTACGATGTCGAATTATTAAATTCCTACCTTACAAGTGAGGTAAAGTTGTGTAGAAAGCTACAGCCATCCCAAATTACATTTAAATACAGACAGCGTAGAAGTGTCAAGGACTCTTTTTTTTCTCCCTGTAGCTAATCTGTGATCCAGTGTGGAAGCAAAACAGAAGTAATCCAATACTTCCATCAGAGCTAGAGGGAAGTGCTGCCGAGGGGCATTTCCTAGCCCTAACGCAGCACACCCCAGCTAGGCTGGGAGCATGGATTGGCCCTGAACCCTGGCACATCTGCAGATGTCCTTGGTGGCTGTAAGAGCTGCACTTGGGGATCCGGTCTGCATCACAACAGCCACATCTGGGCTGATTTCAAATGAATTAAGTGGGTTTGTGATATATGATTCAGGAAAAATCACCGCTATGCTTCCCAAAACATGTTATACTGTTAAACCTTGATTCGCATCTTAATGTTTGTGTCTTGAAATGTTTTCATGTATTCATGTTTTGCTTTTTGAAACTGATTTTAAAATCCTTACCTTCAGTTTCTTTGCCTTTGATATACTGTCCTGACAGTGTGAGGCTTTGATTCAGCTAAATAAGGGTTGTTTTTATCAGAGTTAGGTTGATGGTTGAACTGGATAACCTTAAAGATCCCTTCCAACCTAGACAATTCTATGACTTGGAGAACACAAGTGGTGGCTCCCTTTCCAAGAAAATAAACTCACTTTCTGACTAGTGGGGAAAAAAAAATCTAAAAAATCTAAATTAAGGCAGAACTGATCAACAACCCTGTTGTACAGTGGTAAATAGTAGCATCTGTAGTCATTAATCTTGACAGCAACTCAAAATTGTTGTAAGATGCGCAGAAGTTTGCAGTGGCTTTTTATGCAGCAGTTCACCAGTGACAGAATAAATCAAACCTTCTATCAAAATATGTAAGTTAATTAACAAATTTTAGAGGTGTGATTTCCCTTTGGGAAGTGGCTGTAACAGTGGAGCTGTGAGGCTGTTTGTTGGCTCCCCCTGCCTTCAGGAGCGAGTATTTTGATTTCTGTTAGAGAAACCCTTTTCTAACATTCAGACCTGCAACCTCAAACTGAACTTCAAAGGTGAGGCTTTTTGTGCTTGTATTATAAACAATAATCAGGCTTATTTGGGGGAAGACAGAGAACCAGTAAAAGTGCCTATTTAACTTTCCTTCCCGCTTAGTTTGCTCTTCAGTTTTGGGATGTTTTGGCTTAATTTTCCAGGCTCCCAAATGAGAAGAGAGAGGAGAGAGACCGTGCCATCTGCCTGGTGGGGATGATGGTTTGCTCAAATAATATTCACACTTCAGGCAGGGTGGCAGGAGGACTTGGTTGCCTAGAACAATGATTATATTGCTCTCTACAGAGGCCAGGTTTTTAACTGGCTACATTTGCAGCAGAAAACAGTTCTAATGAAAGGTAAAAAAATTGGTCGGTTTTACTTGTAGTCTCAGAATTTGTCAGTGTTGGCTGAGAAAAGGTAGACACAAGTAAAACCTGATTGTGTCTTT
>VZRU01000206.1:162992-180492 GCA_013398155.1 Pedionomus torquatus
GAAGGGAAGGGAAGGGAAGGGAAGGGAAGAAGAAAGCAAAAGAGGACAGAGCGAAAGCAAAAGAGGACAGAGCAAAAGCAAGAGAACTCTTAGGTTGACATAAAGGTGGTTTAATAAGTGAAGGAAAGAGGAAAATGACAAAGTGATGCAAAGGCAGTCACTCACCACCTCCCACAAGCACACTGATGCACAGCCTGTCTCTGAGCAATGGATAAGATAGCTACCTTGAAAAACACTCCCACCACCAATTTTTATTGCTGAGCATGACAGTGTGTGGTATGGAATAACCCTTTGGGCAGCTGGGGTCAGCTGTCCTGGCTCTGTCCCCTCCCATCTTCTTGTCACCCTCCTCAGCCTACTCACTGCAGGGGGGCAGTGTCAGAAAAAGAGGAAGCCTTGACGCTGTGCAAGTGCTGTTCAACAGTAGCCAAAAGACTGGTGTTTTAGTCACAAATCCAAAACACAGCAGCATATGGGCTGCGATGAAGTTAAACCCAGCCAGACCTGGTATGACAGAGCTGTTTAAAACTTACATGTAGAAATTGAAGGTACAGTTTCAGAGCTGGCGTAAGGATCCTGATGACTCAATGGCAGCTCTCAGCTCCTTCTCCCTTCCAGTCACATGTTCTCCATCTCGTCTCACATCAGCACTAACAATGAGGCAGCCTTGCAAAACCTGAGTTTTCAGCACATCCTCGGTACTGAGTCGAAGCTGTTACATCGGTGTGGGGCTGGAAACGTCTGGCTGGGGCTGGGGAAAATGACAGAAGTGACCTTTCTGGAATAGACCTGTCAGTTTGTGACATAGCTGGGTGGTTGTTACACTTCATCATTCTTACATAGCCCTAATTAATCTCTCCCACCTCCACTTGCTTCCTTCTAAATGACTGCTGTCACCATGTGGTCTGTAACTCCTACTTCGGCTTTAGAGCAATCAGCTAGAAAAAACTCTGTATGGGAAGAAGCATCCAATGGGTTGGTTCTGTGAAGTTAGGATGCATTGATCTCTCTCTAACTAGAAAAGCGAATTTATGCTACAGAACTAGGTATAAAAATTGCTCCATATAGTATGTATTTCAATGCAATACTGATAGAAGAGATTAGTTTTTTACTTTGTGTGCCATCTGCACAGGAATTTAGAATGTTATGTACACTGTACAGTTATTTTACAATATTTTAAAATATTTTACAATTATTTTTCTTTTTAGTTAAATCTGAAACGCGTACAACAGTGTGGGAAAGTTTCCATCTGAAGTTCTGCAAAACCCAAGTGGTATTTTTGGAATGTCCTCTGCCACTAGATGGCGGGGCGCCCTTTGGAGAAAGGAAGCCCTTAATTAGGCTGCGTTCAGCGCTAATTTCCTCTCAGTCTGGTAAATCTCTCATTGGGCTTATCCTCATGGAGTGAAGAGCAGGGTGGAGTGCTGGAGAGAACTGTAATTATGTTATGACCCCTTGACAGCACTGGCGTGTAGCTTTAAATTTTCTTCAGTACAACAGATATCTTAATTGAATTTCACAGAGCTCAACATAATAAGATAATAAGGAAAAGCTGTGTTTCAAGCACAATTAAACCACAAGTCAGTGCTGGTGAATTTGTTGGAGAAATCTCTGCTTCTTGTGCACGTGCTGCGTTTGCTGTGCCAAGTTCTGAAGTACTCCATCAGGCCTTGAAGTGAATTGCAAAGACGAGAGTTGGCCCAAGGCATGACCTTGGAATCTGGCTATAAATAGCTGGGACTGGCAGTCTGCTGCAGGTGGAAGATCCAGATAGCATTTGGAAGAGTTATGAGCTCCAATTTTCACTCTTTCACACCAATTTCATCTTAGTGTAACCCTAATAAATTCAGCTGAGTGAAACTTGTGTGATGGTGCTAAGAACCAGGATGCTTATGTTTAGGCTGGAATCATCAGAATATTAAGATAAGGAAGTTGCACACGTTTACTGATCCCAAATATATAGGTGCTTCTGGGCAATATGTGTGTAACACTCCTCTGTTCTCTTAAGCGTTAGGAAGTGCAAAGGACCCCCCTCTACTCTTTCCTGGTGAAGTCCCACCTGCAGTGAGTACTGTGTCCAGTTCTGGGCTCCCCAGTTCAAGAAGGACAGGGACCTGCTGGAGAGGGTACAGCAAAGGGCTACAAAGATCACTAGAGGCCTGGAGCATCTCCCTTATGAGGAAAGGCTGAGGGAGACTTGAGACTTTTTAGTTTGGAGAAGACTGAGGGGGGATCTGATCAACACTGATAAATACTTAAAAGGTGGGTGTCAAGAGGATGGGGCCAGTCTTTATTCATTGATGCTCAGTGACAAAACAAGAGGTTTTGTCAAAACCAGGGTTCAAAAACTTGAACATAAGAAGTTCCATCTAAACATGAAGAGGAACTTCTTCACTTTGAGGGTAGCAGAGCCCTGGAACAGGCTGCCCAGACAGGTGGTGGCATCTCCTTCTCTGGAGATGTTCAAAACCCACCTGGACACATTACTGTATAACCTTCTTTGGATGGGACTGCTTTATCAGAGGGGTTGGACTGGGTGATCTCCAGAGGTCCCTTCCAACCCTATAAAATCCTGTGATATGTGATTCTGTGACCACAGTAAGATCAGGTCCATGTCGCTGAGCATAGGAGGAAAAGAGAGTTGAAGGTAAAAGATGTACCAAACTGGGTGCTCTGTTTGTGGGTTTTGTAGAATTACATTTCTCCACTAGAGAGACACATCTAGAAAACTTGTGAGGAAATTCTCAGTATTTTGAATGTATCATTTGAGTTGATAGAAAGCTAATTTTTTAATTAGTTGACTAATTTTAAAAGTACAATGACAAGTTAACATTGACTTTATCATGGCATATGATACTCCGCACGATTGCTCAAAACAAAATAAACTGCCAACAAATGGCATCATTCTCAAGTTTGTATCATAGAATCATAGAATGGTTTGAGTTGGAAGGGACCTTAAAGATCTTCGAGTTCCAACCCCCCTACTCTGGGCAGGGACACCTCCCACCAGACCAGGTTGCTCAAAGCCCCATCCAGCCTGGCCTTGGACACCTCCAGGGATGAGGGATCCACAGCTGTTGTTGGTTTTGTTGTGGTTTATATGAAATGGATTTATTTCTCTTTTTCTGGAATAGATTTTATATTTTATTCCAAACATTTAAAAATTCACTTAAAAATAATTAAAATTAGTTTGTTTATAAAAGGAATGTGGTTGACAAAATGGAAAGTGCATGTTCAGAGAAACAATTACTTAGTGAAAAGCTGTTTCAGCGAGGGTATTGTTCAACACATTGGCTTGTGCAAAAGATGTTTTCAAGTGGTGTATGATGTGACATGTTGTGCAATTCTTTTATCGCATTTTCAGAAGTTACTTGTAGTATTTGCCACTGGCTAATCTTTGTTACAAATGATGCGGCTTGAGCTTGTCGGATCATGACTTGGATCCTTGGGCTTTAAGGGAATAGAAGAATATAATTTTTTTGCCAAGTTTTGCCCACACTCCATTTGGGAAAGATCTACATCTGCTTTCAGAGGAAAAAGGTATCAGCTTTCCTAGTCTGTTATGCAAGGATGTGGCTCTCCTGAAGCTGCCTGTGATGCACACACATGTGCAAGGGCAGATTTTAGAGCAGGTGAACTTCCGATCACATCTGGAATGGAGCTGAATGTGTATTTTTCCAGGGTATCAGACATGAGATATCTCCGGGAGATGCTATATTTTGCTATAGCAGGGGAAGCTATATTTTTAGCATCCTTGTGGGCATGAGGGCGCAGCTGCAGTGTCAGATCCCAGCTGGGAGGAGAGCAAGCAGCCCTGGGTAGCGCTGGTGAAGCTGCAGCTGGTACATTGCTTCTTGCTGAGAGGCACTGGATAGATGGAATTGCCCAGATGCCCTCTCTGAAAACGAATGGAGTAGCAACTGGTTTAGTCCATATCAGATAAGATTTCTGATTTGCTGTAGCAAAAATGCCTCCAAGTTACTTGTGATGTTTTTAAAGTTCTTTTTCAGAGAAAACATCCTGGGTGGACAAGAAACTCTTTTTTTATCACTTTAGGGTTTTTTACAGACTTTTTTTTTGCTACCTGCAATATCTGCCTCCTTTTGCTGCATCTGTTTCTAACTTCAGAAGTCTGCTGTTCAGAGTGGGGAAATCATAGAATCATAGAATGGTTAGAGTTGAAAGGGACCTTAAAGATCACCCAGTTCCTTTAATTGTACTTAAATAGTAAAAATGGCAAGAAGATTTTGGGCCAAGTGTTGGAAGGCATTTAGGTGCCTCATTTCCACTGGGAGGAGATTAGGGTCTGAAGAGCCTGTACTGGAGAGAGTCCAGCAGAGGGCTATGAAGATGATCAAGGGACTGGAGCATCTCTCTGATCAGGAAAA
This sequence comes from Pedionomus torquatus, assembly GCA_013398155.1. Classification (NCBI taxonomy): domain Eukaryota; kingdom Metazoa; phylum Chordata; class Aves; order Charadriiformes; family Pedionomidae; genus Pedionomus; species Pedionomus torquatus. Next base: position 167,381 of record VZRU01000206.1, read on the forward strand.
ACTGAGAGACCTGGGGCTACTTAGTCTGGAGAAGACTGAGAGGTGACCTCATCAATGCTGATCAAAGGGCGGGTGTCAGGAGGACAGGGCCAGATTCTTCCCATTGGTGCCCAGTGACAGCACAAGAGGCAACAGGTACAAACTGGGACACAGGAAGTTCCATCTCAATGTGAGGAGAAACTTCTTTGCTTTGAGGGTGGCAGAGCCCTGGAGCAGGCTGCCCTGAGAGGTGGAGTCTCCATCTCTGGAGATGTCCAAAACCCATATGGACACATTCCTGTGCAACCTGCTGTGGGTGGACCTGCTTTGGCAGAGAGGCTGGACTAGGTGGTCTCCAGAGGTTCTTTCCGACCCTGACCATTCTGTGGCCCAGTGTCCCTGGCAGTTTGTTGCCTACCAGAAGAGTCTGAATGGCAGGGTAAAAATAAGAACTTGAAGAAATGGAGGCTGCAGAAGCACCATGTGGCCCAGAGCACTGGGTTAAACCCTGCTTTGCTGCTGAAGTGCTTTACTGGAGAAACTGTGATGAAATGGGAAAATAGTTGCGTTGTGCTGCTTGTTTGCCTTAGTGGCTGAAGGATCTGGGTTTTGAATTAAGCTTGCACAGAAGCAGCATTCCAGTATGTAAATCTAAGTGCCAAGAATGGAAGGGCCTGGTTAATGTGACATGGTGAAGAATAACTGGGGGAAAAAAATTATTAATTGGAAAAACATCCTGCAAGAAAGATATTATGGCAATAGCATGAGCTAATGATAGCTTGGAGTTGAATTGCAGTACCTGGGATATTTGAAGCATTATGAACCAGATGGACAACAGCACATCAGGAAAGAATGAGTAGAAAACAGTCTGCTTTTTTTTCCCCTTTCCCAGGTCAGTTTTCCCAGGCAGTGCCTTGTGCAGAAATTGCAGTGGCCCAGCTTTCTCAGCTTAGTGTTCACATGTTGCATCTCTCCTTCAGGAAAGCTGCCTGCCAGATGTAGACTGGTGAGACAGGGGGAGTGGCTTCAAGCTGCAGCAGGGTAGGTTTAGACTGGGCATTAGGAAAAAATTCTTCATAGAAAGAATAGGCTGCCCAGGGAGGTGGTTGCGTCACCATCCCTGAATGTGTTTAAGCGTTGTTTAGATGTCATGTTGGGGGATACAGGGTAGGGGAGAATTTTGTAGATTGGGGTTGATGGTTGGACTGGAGGATCTCAACCTGAATGATTCTATGATTCTATCCTTGAGAAGGATGAGAGGATTGAAGGGCCAGATAGGCAGTAACACCCCAAAGGAGGACACGCATGTAATTTTAGTGTTTGTGCTGTGAGAGGTGGAAAAAGAAGGTTTTCTGGAGGAAACTGTAACCCATGATTTTTGCCAATGAAGAGTCGCTTTAGATTCCTTGCATCCCTCCCTTCTGAGGAGACTTTATAGCAGCCTTTCAGTACCTAAAGGAGCCTGCAGGAGAGATGGGGAAGGACTCTTGATCAGGGAGTGATAGGATGAGGGGGAATGGTTTTAAACTGAAAAAGTGGAGATTTAGATGAGATATGAGGAAGATATTCTTTCCTGTGAAGGTGGTGAGACCCTGGCCCAGACTGCCCAGAGAAAGTGTGGTTGCCCCATCCCTGGAGGTGTCCAAGGCCAGGCTGGATGGGGCTTTGAGCAACCTGGTCTGGTGGGAGGTGTTGGAAATGGATGATCTTTAAGGTCCCTTCCAACCCAAACCATTCTATGAACTCCATTTCTATATTCTCTTTCCATAAATATTGAAGTACTTGCCCAACTTGTTGATTCCTTGAAAACTGCAAAAGTGAGATATTGCTATTGGTTCCTTTGTGACTGATTCATTACTATTTCTTTCACAGTCGAGGTACCTTGTGATCGCTTATAAAATGCACAAGAGGTGCTAAGGAAGGGCCACGTTTTTATGAGCAAATGCAGCATGTGGTGAATCCATGCTCTGCCTGCCAGCAGAAACCACGATTTCCACACACAGGTTTACACACAGGACCCGTGTGTCTGTGCACCTCACAACCGCCTGCCATTTCTCAGCAATTGCAAGTACCTCTCTCTGCCTTGCCCTTGTTCTCTGGACAGATCTGAGGTCACACTGCTGGCATAATCCCCTTAGCTTATCTTTCTGGTTATATCATGCCCTGTTCGAAAATTCCTCCCACTTACTTCCCCTTACGATCAGGTCACTGTAAACATCTCATTCTTCCTTCAAATGCCCATCAGAGTTTTAGGCTTGTTTATCCCTCTGACCTGGGCTGCTGTCTTATTTGCCTTGCCATCTCTGCTGCTCTAGCAGTCTGGTCTTGAAACCCTATTAAGTTCTTCCTCTCTGCTTCTTCCCGATTGCTTCTTGTAGAGGATGCTTTTTTTGCAGGAGCGGTGTCTTTATAGATGATAAAAACACACTTCAGTAATTGACTGACTGAAACGCTTGCTGAATTTGCCAATGTACCTTATCTTCCCCTCTGTCTCTTTGCTTTAAGATCTGAGAGGTGAGAACTGCCTTTATTTGGGGATATTGCAGATATTAAGCATAGGATGAAATGGAAATAACCACTTCCCGGTTTGCATGTGCAAATGTAGGTATTGGTACGATAAACCACGTGTGACTGTTTGCAGGTGCTCCCTTTGCCAGGGCTCTGGGCTTCTTGCCAGAGTATTTTCTCTCAACCTCGCTGTTAACCAGTCCCTTGCGTTTTGCATCAGCTTCTGTCTAAATAGGCTTAGCCCTTCAGTTAATAGATATCTTTTTCTCAAGCCCTGCCCATTGCACCTGCCTTTGAAAATGTGCCCTGGAGAACCCAGTGATTCATCTGTTGTGTGCTGTTGCCGTTTGATTAAATCATTGCTTAGTTTCAGGTGGCTGCGTTTGCGTGCTGGAGCACTTGATCCTCCTGTTTACTGCTTTTGTGTATCGTGGAAGTGTTTGTAAAGCTTAAGAGGAGGTTCAGAATGAAAGGTATAATGTCAGTGTTTGGGATAACAAATGGTATAGGCCATACACTCTCTTCATTCAATGCTTTTTCTGTTTCCACACCAGTGAGCACGATGGACGTAATGTAGTCACAGCATGTTTCCAGAAATCCCGAGATCAGTAATGTAAAATAGGTCTTTGGAATTTTAATAATGGAGAAAATGTCAGTATGCAAAGTTGGTGCAACTTTGTTCCTCCCTTCCCCCAGTTTTACTCCCTTAGACCAGTCTGTGTGTTTTCTGACATTGCAGATATGACATAAGGCGCCCTCCAGAACCTGGCATTGATTTCCCTCCTGTTCCAAGAGGATTCAGCACCCTACAAGGTAAATATTTACAGACCAGACTTTCGGGATCAGCTCCAATCTCCCTCAATGCTTTTAGCAAGTTTGGGGACCCGCAACACTGAAATGACTTTTGACATCTCCTAAGAGGGGCTGTGACAGTCAGAGATCACTGGACTCTTTCCAGCCAGATTGCTGTTTTTCCCCAGTCATGGAGTGTGTGTCACAGGCAGTGCTTCAGTCAGCAATTTGAAGGCTGTTTTGTACTACTGGAGGTGAACAGCAAAGTGTTCAAGCGAGCATGATTCTGACCCACTCTCCTTGTAGAAAAGATGCTATTTATTTAGCTCATTAAATGATGGGGGTATTTTTCTCATAAAATCTATTTGTACGCTGTCAAGTGTATGTCTAGGGTTTCAGAGATCAGCTGCCCAGTCCGGAGTTACAGGCTGATGCTGGGAAGGGGAAATTATATGGAGGAAAGAGATAGTTAATTCTTCCATGTGTGTATAATTAAGTCCATCTTGGCAGTTGACATTTCTTGAGCAACCTTTCTTTTTTTCGGTAGTCTCTTCCTGTAGCTTGATATGAAGAGCAATTTGAGACATCGTTCTTACAAAAGCAGTATGATCGGAAGCTCTCAATGCGATTGCTGAGGTGGTGTCGTTTACTCTGTGTTAGGGAACCTCTTGGCTGAGTCAGGCTACCAGCCAATAGTGAGTTGTCAGCCTCCAAAGTGAAATTAAATCAGCAGTTATTGTTAAGAGCTATACTGAACATATATTAAATGAGCAGTTATTGTTCAGAGCTATACTGAACATATATAACGAGAAATATTCTTAGTAACAAGTCATGATCAGATCGGGTTCACTATCAAGAAAGTCCTTACTCATTTGCCTATATAGGAGTTTTGGTTTAATTATATTATTTTTTTTCATTTGGTTACCAGAAGTGAAGATTTTTCTCCCTCATTTTACATCAAAAATCTCGGTCAACAACAAAAAAAATCATAGTTTTTGTGGGGTTTTTTTTCCATACTAACACTTAATTTGGCACAATCAGAGCACCCATCTTTTGCTATGGAGAGGGAAGAATAATGTAAGTAATATCCCCCAGAGAAGTGTGCTTAATTAGTGATTGAAAGATTATTTATTTGCAGCTAAAGGTGTTGGAGTGATCTGTGTCTGAAGTTCTGTCTGCTCCTAGGCTTCACAAAAATTCTTGTACTGAGATAAAGTTGGGCTTCCCTTCAGTCATTATTTGGTCTTAAAGAGAAGATAAAATGGGTAGTATTCATCAAGGCATGACTTCCAATCGTATGAGCCTGTTTTTTTTTTCTCCTTATTCCTATTTTTTAGTTCACAGCAATTCTTTAACTCCAGAGCAATGTTCAAAAGGCTTCATTTTGCTTTTTTAACAGTTTGTGGCTCAGTCACTCTCCTGTTTCTTTGAAGATAGTGATGATGAATATGAAAAGCCATTTTCTTTACCCCAGATACGTATGTTTGCTGTACAAAACCATACATGTTGCACCAAGTGCTGTTCTTTTTCTTCCTTGAATCTCATGTATTGCTTTGCGTGGAACCTATCTGGCTTGCTTTCTAACTGTGGTTGCACAGAGAAAACTAATATAATGACTAAACGTCCATCTATTTTATCTGCAGAGCTAGAAGTTGGCAGATTTCCTTAGCTTTTTGGTTCTCAGCATAGACTCTCAACTGCTTATGCCTCATACACAGTGCAAACTCCTTTCTGGGATAGCATCCCTTGGTACAAGTGATGGAGAGGTTTAGGAGATAGCATCAAACAGGAGATGTTGTTTAACTGATCATGTAACTGATTTTGTCCATTGATCACACAGGCAAATAGTTTGTCTTCAAATGGCCTGTGCAATAGTGTTTAACAGTTACGGATTCCTGAAAAGTTCTTACTGATGCCCCCAGCCAAGTTAGGTTTTATAGTCCTCGTAGGTAAAAAAGCGCTGCAGGTTTACGTTGCTTCTGTGGGGTTTTATGTGTGTTGACAGAACGCGAGCTTGCACATGTCTAAATGAGAAGTGGATAAGTGAAGTTGAAAGCCAGTAAAATAAGATACTTTCAGCTGAGGGCAGATGCAAAAGCAGCTGTTATCTGCTGTACCCTCGGCAGACTTCCTCCCAAATAAAGCAGGGTAAAGGATTCTACAGCCTTTCTCCGCCCTCCAAACCTCCGACTCAGAAACCCCCCAAATAAGTTAAGGCCAAATGGCACTCTAATAGAAGGGGTTTTTTTTAAAACAGGAAAGCATGATGACGAAACCAAAACAACAAATAAATACTACGTTTTATAAACCCTTCCGTTGCCTCACCAAAAAGAGAATATGTCCCCCCGAAAAGTCAGCGGTGTTTTATCAGCTTTGCAAAATCATGAATGAATGCCTTGTTCTTCATTATCGCATAAGTCATTCCTGTTTATGCCAGTGTTCCAAGGATTATGTTTTGATTGTTCTGGAGAGGTGAAAACACTTTCTTGCTGATGAATAAACACTGCCACTTTTAAAATATTTGTATGCAAAATGTCTTTAAAGCCATTATGAAATGCTTTCCAAAAGCACTAAGAAGCTGCTTCCCGAAAAGACAGTTTTTCTCTACATTTTCTTTCATGCTAAACAGTCCAAATGAAAAGCCTTTCAGAGTTAACTAGTTTAAGCAATACCAGTGTTTTAGTGTAATGAATAACTTTTTATAGAGGACAATTGCGCACAGCTCAATATGCTGGTATTTCTATTTCTGTGCCCCACCAATGCCGGGATTCTAGGGTAGAATTTCTTTCTTTGAGAAAGCTGAAGCCATCAAAACCCTGATTAACCTCTGATATTCACGTGGTGCTCTTGATCTTGAGGACCGAAGCAGTAACAAAGAGTTAATGGCAGCCATATGCTCGGGGTATTGTGGGTACTGTTGACCCAAATGTGAACTCCGCCAGCGAGCCCTGCTAACTGCTGTTTGTTTCAGGTTTGGCGGGGAGATTACTGATGAAGAGTTTGAGCTGCTACTTGACAGAATCCCCCTTGATGAAGATGGAAATGTCAGATAACCCCCAGTTCGTGGCCAGGTTTGGTTCCCGGTATGCAACGTATGCATTTGATTTCTCATTTGTGAGCGGAATTATTTTTAGCCTGAAAGGCTCACATAATGTTTCCAGGCTGACTCTCATTCCTTAAATTTGCTCCTTTATGACGTATTTCTTGCATGGAATAGCTGATTACAGTTAAAAATAGCTGATGTGATGGGTATACACTGTTAGTAATTTAGTTGCTCTTTTCACGGTGATTACATATTTTAGAAGAAAGAGTTCAAAGGCCTGTAACTTACCTTCCTGCTTTCTGTAGGCTGGGAAATATGACAGACTTCTAAATAAAAGCTAATTATTTTTAAAAAATCGTAACAAATGTACTTAGTATCTCTCTGGGAATGTGAATCATTTACAGGCCCTATATATAGTCTGAAGTACTTCTGAGTTGTTGGTATTGGTTAACACCAGCCTCTGCTCAGCCTCCAAGGCCTAGCTGTGAATGAAAGTTTGATTAAAATAAAGAAGCATTGGGCTAGATAGAGATACTATTTACCAAAAATTAGGACTTCCTCCCCAAAACTGTCATGCCAGTAGCAGGGCAGAAGATGGGGTGTTGCAGGAGTGAGTGAAAGTCTCTTGTGGAAGCTGGGACTGGAGAGAGCCATTCTACCCATGAGATCTGGAGAAGTGAATTCCAGCACTTGCATGAAACATAAGTTAGACTGCTCAAACAGGAATGCAAACTTCTTAGTGATTTAGCAGGTAAAGGTATATCTAGTTTGCATACACACAGGAAGGGTAGGAAGAACTCTGAGTTCACTCAACTGAAACCACGTGGGGTTCCTTCCTGCACTTCAGGTAGGAAACCAAGCATTACAAACCTCATGCGACTGCTTCTGCCTTCCTATTCAATTAATCCCTCTTCCACTCTTCTCTTTCCTTTCCTCAGTCCTTGTCTTCCTGCTCCAGGGGATCTTTGGGGCTGAATTCAGCTGTCCACGCGTTTGCACACAGGGCTGTTGGATATGACACAGGATTTATGAGATGCACATGACCTTCTGGAAGGGTATCCCCTAGGCAGTCTCCAAGGGTGCCTTAAATGACCCTTGAATGCATTTGGGTGGGCTCCTGTTCCTCACATACTTTTACTGCCAAGGCTGCCTCTCCAGTTCTTTCTTTTATAGCTCCCTGGGTGGGTTGCAGCTATCCTGGATTTGTCTGTACATGACTTTCTGTGAAGTGTCTGAGCTCCAAGAGTGTTCCCTGCTTTAAGTGTATAAAGAGGGGACAGAGGATGAAAACCATCTAGAAAAACCAACCAACCAACCTTTGAGAAACCAGAAACATCAAAAATTAAATACACAGAAATGCACAGCACTGGGCCCAACCTCCTTCCTCGTGCTGTGTGCTCAGCTGCAGCAGCCCTCTTCTGTGCTTCTTGACTTTCTTTCTCACACACGCACATTGCTTCAGCCCTCATGTCCGAGTAGATTCTGAAATTAAGGGAAGCTGATGCCCCTAAAAGAGGGGAGATGATGCTTCTCAGTACTGTCTTGTCCTTGTGAATCAACTCATAGATGAGGATGGGTGTGAAGACCTCATTTATTTCAGTTTCCAATAACTATTTTCTTGTGTTTTCTTGCAGCTAACATGACGCACTTTTGCCACAGAAGAGCTGCTTTTAGCCCAGGGTGTACCACTGGCTGTCACCTTGTCTGGAAGCAGAAGAGTACACACCGCTACTCATAGCCCTTTAAGGAGAACTATCACTGAGCCCTTACTTTAATGGTAAAAACCTGTGCTGTGTAATATTCTTGAGGATGCCAGCAAGGCAGTAGTTAACAAGCAGCCTTGTACCTGACGTTCTTACGGACTGGGGGCAAAACTGAGCACTGCGATTTGTAGGGACATGTGGGAAGCCCAATTCGTACTAACCTACCTCTGCCACTTCCAGGCCCTTGGCAGTCCAAGGTGAGCTGAGACCACAGCGCTAAGTAAAAGCCTAACTCTGAGGCTGACATCGACCAGGGAACCACAGATGACATCTGGGATGCTGCTGCTTTCACAACTTGACTAAAACGCTCATTCTGGCTACATTAAGCAGTGCAGGAAGGAATTGACAATAGTTGGCAAGTTAAAGTGCACTGGGAAGGGAGCCTGGACACAGAGCACAGAAATGCCATAGGAATTGCAAAGAAAAGCTTCTGGGCTTATAAAGGCTCTTTTCCCCAGGTCAGCCAGGGACCTGCAGATGTGCCCGGCCTCATCTTTTCCCACAAATAATAACGGGACTCTAGAAGCTGAGCTACCATCTCTTGTCAGTGAGATATTAAAAGATCTCCTCAGAAACTCTGGAATCTGAACTGCACAAGTTGAGTTTTATATAGACCACGTCTTGTATGATTCCTTTACTTGTTTTGCTACGAAATACCACCAAGAATAGGCTTCAGTCGGACATGTGGGCACCATCAACATCTGTGTTTCTTTACCAAGGAAACCTCAGACATACCAACACTGTCAAACCCAAAGGTAGACCATATATTTGAAAAGAGGATGAATATTATAAGAACTGATCTGTCTTAATTGCAGGAGACAGAGCTGTTAGAGTAGAAACTCAGAATAAAAGAGGAGGGAGGTCTGGGGACTAAAGTTACAGCCTGGCTTTTGTCACAGTAGAGAGAACAGAACCTGATCATTCAGTGATGAAATGCTTTCTCTGCAGGTCTTTTTTAACTGATCAGTGCCATTTCCAAGTCAACCTTCAGAATTCACTAAATCTAGCCATCTCAAAGATTATTATCATGCCTACACCTGTTGTTTAGAAATAATTAGTGTTTATACAGAAGTGACTATACCTTCCGTGGCACAATTCTGTATTTGAACGTGATCCAAACAAATAATTATGTATGCTCACAGTGACTATTGTTGCTCAAGTCGAGTGGGAGAGAGCACATAGGCCCCATAGCATAACTTACGTAATAGCTCTTTATTTGTCTTCTGGTGAGAACCAAAGGCCAGATGCTTCTGTCAGATTAATTCTATGTTAACATGGGGTAACTTCATTACTCCAGTACAAAACTGGAGCTTAACTCAGAATGCAATGTAGGACTGAGATACCATAATTTTCACTTTCATCACCCACCCTGCAGTGTCTTTCCTCCTGTAAACCCAAATATTGTTCACAGGTGCTCTCCCACATTCTCTGCTGCATCTGGTGGGTTGGCCCCAGCTGGCAGCCAAGCTCCCACCCAGCCACTCACTTGCTCAGTGGGAGGCCGGGAGAAAGGAGGAGAAATGGGAAAGAGAAAGCTCATGAGTTGAGCTAAAGACAAAGAGATCAACAATTTCCATTGTGGGCAAAACAGACTTTACTTGGGGAAAATTAATTTATTGCCAATTTATATATACATATTAATTACTAATTTTGGAAGGAAGAAAGACAAACATTAGGACACAAGAAAAAGACCTTTCTCGCTCCCTTGTCCCAGGATCAATTTCACTCCTTCTCTCCAGACTCTCTTTGTTACCACCACTGGTTACACTCAGTCCCTTCAGCGAGGAAACGAGAGGAGCAGGATGGAGTGGGGAGGGGATTGTGGTCAGGATGTAGTGGTTTCTCACTGTTGTTCCTTCCATCCTGCTCTAGGATGGTGGAGCATCCAAGGGCTGTTGGGTGGAGGGGGTGGAAAGCAGTAGGGTTTATGATGTGTCTGCTGTAGCTGAATTAATTTACATCTCCTGTAGCTTTGAGATGGTGCAAATGCCTTCTTCCTGCCATATGCAGCTGCTGCTTAATGGGCTTAGAGGACCTGGCCAGGTGTGCCTACACATGGAGATGGAGCTCCTTCTCAATGGACCTATGACATCTAGTTTGCCAGGGAAGACATTAAGAAACCACTATTAGGGTAAGTTAAGGCCATGTCTGAATCACAGTTTGCATGAGTTTCAGCATGCCCTGGAGTTACACCTCTGGCTTCTCCATATCAAGGATGGAGTATGTTGTGGTTCCTTTCTGGTCTAGTGTGTGGGAAGGAGATGCATTGGTAGACCTATGTCCCTTGAGTAGAGGTAATGATGTCACCTCAGTACATGGCCAGGTTAGGACTCTGGAGCTGCTCCTGGGTGTCTCAGTTGAGATACAGTTTCAGAGTGTTTCTTGCTTCAAGGAACTTTTCTGGCCCATTTTCTTCTGGGGCAGGAAAAAGCTTGTTGCTTCATTCTTTTCATACCTGTTCCTCTTTAAATAACTTCCATGAAATAGAAAGTTAAGCATTTAGGGAAATCTAAGATACCTTCATTGCCATTTTAATGAGATGTTTTATTCACAGAAATAACATTTTAATTGGGAATTCAGTTCACTATAGATTAAATGCATTATCTTCAAATAAAATGTTACTTTGTTTGGAAAACAGCATTCTAAATGATCTAAATCTGATTGGAAAATCAGATTTAAATCTAAATCTGATTGAAAACTGACTGCGTTGGCTTGTGAAGGTTTCCCCTTCCACAGTCATCTGTCCCCATCATCTCGTCCTCGTTATCCAGCCAGGTAGGCCTGAGACAAACCATAAAGGTACAGGGTGAGCCCCAGGAGACTCAGCATCTGAGCAGCATGTTTGTTCCCAGTCTCATATTAACGAGAGAAGAACTTAAAGAATTGCATTGACTGGAAGCAGAAGATAGTTTGTGACCCCAAGGGAATATAATCAGTAAGGATAACGTGGAGACTTTTGTCTATGATCATAGATAAACATTACAGAGGTTTAGCATAGCAGGAACTGTAAAATTTAACTTATTTTTCTATGATGGCCTTTCATACTAGTGAGGGTGGTAAGTAGATTAATAAAGACAGAAATTATTAAGAATTTAAGTATATTACACATATATAAGACATATATAAGATATATTAGACATATATAAGTGGGACAAGGTGTTAAGGAATGGTAGTATTTTGCATATTACCTTTGAAACATTATAAAAGGCTTATTTGTTCAAAGCTGGTCTGTTGTCTCCAACTGTACCATTTCAGCTAATAAAAGATATCCATAGACCCTGTCAGTGTTACCCTAATGCTGTAATATGTGTGCCTCTGATATTAATCATGCACACTTTAGCCTTTAATTAGCCGTGCTATGGTGGCATTTACTGGCCAAACACTCTAAGAGGAGGAAGCTCTCCCAGAAAGCAAATACATCAGTAACCTGGCTCCTGCTGCCCGATCTGCGGATCACTGACTGTAGCCTCTGCAGCCTGTTTGCACACACAAAACAGAAAGAAGATGTTATGGCAGAATCAAAGCACCGCTTGCCCACTTCTGACTTCTTTCCCCTCCCAGTATATTCATCAAGGGAAAGGTTTACACTGGTTCGTGGTTTTTTGATTTATGAATAACAATACTTTTTATTTCTTGCCTCTTACAGTGGCGCTTTGTTGTTGCTGTTGCCTTGTGAGTGGCACAGCTGGAACTGACTCCTTCAGTATTTGAAGGAAGATTATGCTGTGTTCATTCCTTGTACAGTTTGTGCAGGAATAAATTATATATGCCAATTATGGTGGGTTTGAGAAGTGCTCAATGTTGACCCTAATGCTGGTGAAAGCTGGTTAACCCCCTCCCAAACTTTATATTTTCAGATTGAACACTTACATAAGAAATACTTTTGAGAACTGTAACTGATTTGCTTTGGTAAATTCATTTATACAGACACTGTAAAAGGAAGGAAAATAGAGTTCTACAATACTGTGTGAGCTATTGCCAGCTGATAGCTTCATTAAGGAATTGTGTCACCAAATCACTTGGGTGAAAAGCAGAGCACCATAACTGCAGAACAGTTATTTTGCCTTGCCAATGAGCTTTTTAAAGGTTATAGGGTTTTGATGATGCTGATTGAGAAGTTATGGTGTCACTTATAGACTGCAGTCTATACCTTTACGAAGGTATAATATATTGTCTGTTCTGTGGAGTGCATACATGTTAGCGAAGCCCTTTGTAGTCTGCGCTATTGTTTATAGAATTGCACTGGGAGGTACAACCTGGGCTAGATTTCAGAAACAGCTTGTGACAACAGGCAGGACTGATTAAGGCAAAGGATGATTGTCAGCTTGCAATGCATCTGAGAAGGAGCTGAGATGAGAGGCCAGCTATAGGTTAGAACTTAGTCGCATCCTTCAAAACCCTGTGTGCCCATGAATCTGCCACCTTCTAAAAATAAGCACCTTTTCCCTGTTTTGTCCCCAAATCCCAACTGCATGTAGGAGGTGTTTTGGTCTTCCAATTGCCAGTCATCCTCTCACCATGGATTTCTTATTCCTGACCGGCTGTCAGACACAGCCCCTGCTGCGGTACCCAGTGGGTTACCTTTGCCTCCTGCTGTCTCCGCTAGGCCTGTAGATCAGTCTGATTCAGTACAGGCTTCATTTTGTTTTTTTAGTTTTCTAGTTATAGGGCTTCTTTTTTTCCATAATTGCATGCCTACAGGCTTGGAAAATAAGTACCAGAGTCACAGTGTTAAATTGGAAGCAAAAGCTGCAGAAGGAAAAGGAATATTAAAGAACTGCTTTTTTTTTTTTTTCCTTTTTTTTTTTTTTTTTCCAGATGTGTTTTACATCCTGTGAAGCTTTGACAGGGGAGGCAAAGTCTGGCAGAGAGCCAGGCTGCAAGGAGGCTTTCCTGCTTACAGGATAGAGGGAGAGATCAGCTAGAAGGAGCAAGAGAGAAAATTGAGAGGTGATGTGAAGAACAGAGAGGTAGGTCAGTGAGACAAGTCAAAGCAATGCTGTGTTACTGTCCAAGAGGAATTTGTG
>VZRU01000206.1:185492-203820 GCA_013398155.1 Pedionomus torquatus
CCCCGCTTTGGCCCTCATCTTTTCCCTGTCTTAAAGTAAGGACGGGTTCTCAGGTTACTTCCCAACTGCATTTTTTTTATAGACTGTTTCAGGCATAAAGAGTGGGGCAAGAGGCACGATATGACTGCTGTGTCTGAGAGGAGCTCAGAGAGGCTCAGGGATCCTTAGAAAGCGTGAGGGGAATCCCAGTGTGGCAAGATTTCGCCCGCTGCAATGAAGATTTCTGTGTGGTATGTACATCTGTTGATGTGATCTTAGTCTGACCTGTCTTGAGATTTCTAAAAGGAAGTTCACTTCCGTCTTCCCAGCCTTGTCTTCACTTGTTTTGAGGTCCAGCTGACGTTAGTCCTATTCCTTCTGCACCTTTAAAACCTCAAAGATGTTTCCCGTGGGACCTGAGCGATCTGTGGGCCTTGTGGTGGTCTTTTTCTAAATAGCTGGAATATCTTTTTCTTGCTAAAAGGATGGGGTTATAAAGGAGTGCTGCTGTGGATTAGCTGTTGATTTCACTTAAGAGTCGCATTTCGTCTCTGCAGGTGTGAGATTTCTGCAAGGAAATTTACTCTGTTTTGACAGTAATAAAGAACTAAGGCAAGACCGTAGCACTTCCCCCTGTGTTGTGCATAACAGGATGACCTTTTCAAGCACGCTTCCTTTTTTTTTATTACAGAAAAGATACTGAAAGCGATGGCCAGGAGTGCTAATAAGCAAGAAAGATAAAGTTATTTTGTGCCCTCTGGCCCCATGACCGTGCCAGCCTGTGCTGAGCCACTAACATCTTGACCACTTTGGTTACTCCCAGAGGGGAAAAAGCCAAACCCTTTCCTGGTCTTGGAACAACTCCAAAACAGAGCACATATTCCCTGCTGAAGGTGACCTGTTCTGGGGTGGTGTTTTTTTTTATCCCTGCTAGATTGTGGTTTGCTGTTATTAAAACTCCAGAGCCGAGCATTTGCTAGCTTTGTCCCTATATTTACAATACCTTTTGACTGAGATGTCTAAGGGCTTTAAACATATGCTTTAAACAGCGGCCGGCCGGTGCTGACATTTGTTACAAATCTTTTCAGAGGGGCCGTGTGGAATCGTTCTAATCCGGGAAGAGCCACTGACTAGCTGTGTGATCTGACAGAGTGACATATCACTTGACCTCAGTCACGGCAGCTGTAAAATGAGGTGGGAAAAGCCAGGGCCCGGCGGAAAAGGCAGAGGATGTGGATGCTGCAGAGGGCGCAGCCTCCCTGCACCAGCAGCACCCAAAGCTTTTTCCCCTCCACACACTTTGGGGTGGGAAAGTGGGGTTTTCGTTGTTTTGGGGGGTTGGTGGTGTGGGGTTTTTTTCTCCTGCAGTTTTTTTTTTTTAATTTTCTTATGGTTAGCTGGATTACTGGAGAAGTGCAGGAAAAGGTTTGAGATGCCATCAGGTAGAGTGGGATGTGTTTTCTGTGAGGTGGCCGTGGGGGCTTTAAGCAGCAGATGAAACTCTGTCCCATTCGGGGGCAGCTTAAAGTGTAGGAGCTCCAGCAGAAATCCGGCTCTTAGGACAGCGGCGCTTTCCCCTGCCAAATTTTCTGACATTGACATTCCCAGTGTTCATATTCCAGCTTGCTCCTGTCTGAGGGTAACCTTAAGAGTCCATTTCTCTGCCTGTTCAGCACACACATTCAACCTGAAGTTTTCTGCTGTTTATTCATGTAAAACTTCTTCCCCGCTTCATATGTGTTCTGTTCTGTCATGTTCTGTCCATGTAGTGGGGTAGATCTTGGATTACAGAACCTTTTGGAAAACAACCCTTGTTTGCATCTGGGTACCTCACCTCTGCAGAGAAATCTTTGGGGAGCAACGTACTTGTGCTAGTCCATCTATACAGTGTATGGTGCCGAACACAGAGAGATGGGGCTGGGGAGACCTGGATTCTGGTCAGCCTGAAAAAGGAGGAGGGACAGCTCTTAGAATCATAGAATCTTCTAGATTAGAAGGGACTTTTAAGACCACTGAGTCCACCCATCAACCTAACACTGCTAAATTCTTCCAGCTGATGAAACTTCAAGGCAATCTTAAGACCACTGTAAGGTGTTTTAAAACCAAACTGGTTTAAGTCCAATCTTAAGGGGAAATGCAGGAGCAAATGAGAAGGGTCCAGCCTCAGGTATGTGATGTGCCCAGGTGACACAAGCCCAGCCAAACTGGAAATAAGTGCAGAAAAGCAATCTCATTCCAGCCTGTAGCACAATTATTGTAGCTCAGACTCTGCTAGAGCCCTCTGGCACAGCCTCAGGAGCTGACGTTGAGCTGTGTTCCTGAGCCATCAGCCAACAGCACATGGATGCACTGGCAGTGGTCATTGCCGCATGCCCAGCAAGTTTGCTACAAAAATAGAAACATGAGTGGTTTTTTGTTTTTTTTTCTTTCCATTTTCCAGTGTGTCTTCACCAATCCTTACCCTTTTTTTACTGCCGGTGAAATGCAGAAGTGTAAGAAGTGCTGTGTCCCAGCCGAACCTGGCCTGTGCACGTCTCAGGGTGTTCTGGTCTGGTTTCAGTGTGGGCAAAAAGCCAGGTAATTTGGATTTGAGTCAGTCGGAAGGTTTGAAGCACTCAAATTGTAAATGAGATGTTTATTCTATAGAGATTATGTCCCTTCTAGAGACAATATACATGTTGTTTATTATACTTTTATCCAGGATGAACATATGAAAATACAATTTATATACAATCAAATACATTATTGATTAGAAGAATGGGGATATTCACATTTCTTACTGATGAGAAGCTGATGGAAAAAAAAAAAAAAAGCAATAATATTAATAGATTAATTTTTTAAAAATCTTATGATAGGCTACTAAGTGAAACAGCTTCATACAGTTTCATCTACTGCTGAGATGCTGTTGGGGTAAACATCCAAGAGTTAATTTAAAGTCAAGTGCTAATACACAGCAAGGTGTTTTGCCCAATTCAGAAAGCTGGACTAAATGATTCAAGAGTTTTGCCTAGAGCCATCATCATCTTTGACTCTTTTTTTCATGAGACATCCCATCTAGAAATGTGTAAATATGCTCATTCTTCTCATCGATAATGTATTTGATTATATATAAATTGTATTTTCAAATGCTTATCCCAGATGAAAGTATAAGAAACAATATGTTTCTTGTCTCTGAAAGGGACACAGTCTCCATAGAATAATATTACTTCTGTAGGTTTTTTAAGGGGCTCTTTTCTGGTGGTATCCAGCAAAATAATTCCAGCTTCTGTGACTTCTTTTCTTCCATGAACCAAACCAATTTCTGTAGGACCACTAGGAAATTCTTTGAGAGGAAGGCTGCAATCTGCATCTGTGCCAGCCAAACTGCTTTCTAATTCCCAATTTCATTTCCCTGAAGACACCAAAATAGGGCAGAGCTGCTGAACTTCTCCTTGCTGTGTGTGTTTTGTCTGTTATCTCAGACACTGTTCAGAAGAACATACACTGGATAATGGAGCACACAGAAGTTGAGACCAACCACACAGCAAGAATATTAAAGATTCATCCTTCCTTACATGCAACATAAAGGTTGTATAATACTATAATATTTGCAATAAACGTTCTGAAGTGTGATATTTATTAGGACTAAGCAGAGCGATGTTTCAGGGAATGGATATGTTGCTAGTTCAGAATGCTCTAGCGTCTCGGACCCTCTGACTTTTGAAGCTGGGGACTAACTATGAGTGGTACTTGCACGGTTGGAGAGATAGGGGAAAAAACTATGTGTGCTTGGAAACACTTACGTGGTAGCAACTGTCAGCACGGAGCAGACCCCAAAGGGCAGATTTGCATTGCACTTGCTGCCTTGATGTTTGCCTTGAGTGTCTGATCAGCCAAGCCAAACTTCCCTGCTTGAAGGAGGGTTCTTTGGGTCACTTACTGATGTATTTATTAGTGCAAACTATCTGTTCAGCTTTGAGCAGAATTTTTTTAAGAATGTCTTTCTTAGCAGTGTCCTGTTTTTGTGTGTCTCTGTTTATGATCTGCTTTTTGTGCCCCTTTACTTTTAGCCTTTCTGCTCAAACCTGTTACAGCAATAGTTACCATCCATTTAAAAGGAGTTTGTCTGCTTCTTAGAAGAAGAAATCATTTTGCTTCAGTAAAGTCTGGGGATCATTTTGGAAAAGTCTTTTGTCAAAAAGATAAAATTTACATTTGATGCTTAATCATCATATGATGATTCTATAATTAAGGTAGCATGGTGTTCTGGTTTATCTCACATCACTTAGTCTAATTGCTGATTTGGGGGATTTTTCCTGCCTTCAGGAGGTGTATCCATCCATGGAATTACCTGAACAGAGAAATAGCACACTAGTGTCAGTGACTTTACACCAATTTGCATAGAGAAGGCTGTTATTTGTCAAATGCAAACGTCCCAAATGTCCGCAACAACAAGGCTATAGATGCTACACCTTGAGCTTGGTGACAAGAATTCCCCGGAGCCTGTTTGAACCTCCTCCTCTGGCTCTGGTTTCCTCCTGTGACTTCTGGCTGCTGAAGTTCTACCTTCTTTTTTAAGTTTTCCTTTTCTGATATGTTTCTAGTGTTGTGGATGTTTAATTTACTTTACTTATAAACAAATATTCCTATGTGTGATTTCTGCCTTTTCCTTGAAAACTAGTGTAAAAATCCATCTGAGAAAATCTCCAGTACCATCCTCTACCTTCTGCATTGTACAAAAAAATTCAACAGCTTGGCTGCTTGAACTCAGGGGTGCTGGGAAGCTCTGGGCAGAATGGCTCCATGGATCCAAATCTTAAATCAACAACAGTATTAGAATTAAGGAAATTAATAAGGATATTTAATAGTAATAATCTGTGCATCATAAATACTAAAGCAATTTAATATCTGATTATATACATGGAAATAGAGGCTGAAACTGTGCCTAAACTCATCCCTGAGTGCTGTGGCAAAGATGGGACAGCTTTTCTAATACTGAGCTTAGCATCCTACGTACTCATCCACATAGTCTCTGAAGTGAGTTAGTTTAACAACAAGACGCTGAAATGAACACACAGTGTTAGAATTGCCAGTAACCAATAGGAGATCTGTACTTTCGGCTCCGTCTTGTACTCAACATGAGTGGCTATGGAAACCTCCAGTAATTTTATATCCTGTAGTTTGCAACTGCATCCAGTAGGACTTCCTAAGTAATGACAACAAGGGCATTAGTTGATGAGATCTCATTCAAGGTTAAGCTTTAGATTCTTGAAATACCTCGGAAAATGTTCTGTTTAGGTTGGGTTGTGTGAATTCAGCTCTTTGTCCAGGTTGCCCAGAGAAGCAGTGGCTGTCCCATCCCTGGAGGTGTTCCAGGCTGGGCTGGATGGGGCTTTGAGCAACCTGGTCTGGTGGGAGGTGTCCCTGCTCATGGCAGGGGGCTTGGAACTAGATAATATTCAAGGTCCCTATCCACCCAAACCATTTCTATGATTTTATGAAATGGAATGAATAGAACATTTTATCTAATGACTGATACTAAAAGTAAGCAGCAGCGGTGAAGTTTACTCATGAGATAAAGCTAAGAAACACTGTCCATATGGCTGAAAAGAGAGACAACTTAGAAGGTGAATTGGACAGTTTTGAGGACAGGAAATTCAGTCACAGTTATAGCATATCATGCCCTTGCATACAGATAATAAATATTTCCCTTACGAGCTGGGACTCCATCCATTTGAAACAATGAGCAGAAAGAGGTCTGATGTGTGCTGCTTGTTCCGGAGACAACGGAGTTCTCAGTGCTACCTGGCTCTGCTTTTGGCTCCTGCCTTTCTTAACACTTAACAGCCCATGGAGCAGACTCCCTGCTTACTGTCACAGCTCTCAATGGGCTGCAGAAGATAAGTGGTAGCATATCAGTGACATGCTGGCACTCGTATTGACCAAATTCATCCTCGTCCATTAACATTCAAGGGTCAAAGGAGGACTTTCTGGTTCCAGGGAGGATGCAGACTTTCTACGTGACTTGTGTTTTTTCACATGGCCTAGGAAATTCTCTCATTGAACTTTTAATTTGAGGTAATGTTTTAAATTTAGCATTATTAAATTTGTTTAAAATACCTTCTGTTTTTCTCTCTAGTCATCCTTCTTCCAAAACAATGTAGATAAGGCCAGTTTTGAGAAGAGGGCCTAAGAATGTCTAAGAGGGCGGAGCGTCTAAGGTCTAATCCGGAGCGAAGCAGAAGCATGTAAGGTAACATTCTACATAAACCTGTCTGCTTTCATGATGTGTAGGTTTCCATCTGGGGCAGTTTCACCATCCCCAGCGTAACTGCTGATGCCTGAAGAAAGATAATTCGTTATGACCTATCCTGCCCAAATATCTACAAACCCTTTCTGAAACGAGTGAAAAGTCTTCCTTACTGGTCAACCTTCTCTGCAGAAGGATGTAGAACCCAGCAGGACTCCCTTATCACATGGCATTAACTGACGTGACGCTGGCATTTTCGATATGTGTGACTTCTTGCCTCCACCCCTCCCTCCCATGCTGAGATCTCGTGTTCCTTTTTTCCCCAGGGTCATGTCGTACACAGAGTCCCTACTGTGGCTTTGCTCTGCTGGGTCAAGGGAAACACGAGGTGACAATTTCTCCCCTTTCCTATCAGTGGTTAAATCTGCAGACGGGAAAACAAGAGGTGTTTGTGGATGACATCTTCAAGATTGATTTTATGAATTGGGGTAAAATGTAAAGAAGGATCATTGCCAGGGCTTCTGACCTCCTGTTCCTTTAAGGGACAGCAGGATGGCATCTAACAGGGTCTGTAACTGTCCCAGATTTTAGCTGTTTTCTCCTGAATAGCAAGTAGGTGATTCAAAGAGTGCCTGGCAAAAGCTTCTTATATTTTTGCAGTAGCAGCATTGGAAATATTTCATGCATATATAAGATCCAGCATCCACGTAGACTGTTGTTTTCTGCAACTTTTTTTGTAAGTTTGGGGAAAACTTAATAAGTACTGTTTCTCTTTCTTTCTATAAAAAAGACAGGGAGAGAAAGCCTGTATTTTCTGCCATTTCCCAAGAGGCTTTTTTATCTGTTTAAACCAACTAGGGATTTTTCACATATTGACATAAGCATTCATTTGCTAATTTGCTGGACATTAAACTGCACAGCATTCTTGAATGAGACTGGAATACTTGGGTACTTAGTGCTGCTCAGACCCTGCATCATTCCCAGTACACATATGGTTTTCCTCCTCTATCTCCTAGATAAAAGTCACTGTTTGATCGCCTTAAGGAAAAGAATGAGTTAAATGGACCAATATTCTAGCCTTGGCTCTAAAACTGGGCCTTTTCAGAAACTCCTCAGCACCTGCAGCAGCTAGGTCATTTGCACATACATAAATAAATAAATTAACAATGAATAAATAATTTAATCCCACCACACAATGCCACCTTGCAGATCTGATCCTTTGCTCCCAGTGAATTTGTCCATTCCTAATTCTTTTTGATAAAGTCCTCAGATACTTGCTGACTGTCAGTCTAATTTTCTTATTGTTTTCGCTTGATTAGTTCTGTATGACCTAAGGTCGCCCTTAAAATCCACATCTCTCGTGAAGACTCCGAAAGGCCTTCTTTTTTTCAAAGGGATGGAAAGTGCCTGCCATTTCTCCGGACAAAAGCCTGGAAGGTTTTCAGTTATTAGCCTCCTGAAGCAGCCCTTTCGCTCACCCAAGCGCAAAAAAAACTCATTAGGGGGCACCTTTCTTTCTGGCTTCTTTATCTGACGCATGTAGGGTTTACGTGTTTTGAGATTTGCAGGTCTTGGATGAATTTGGATGGCTTCCCTTTTAACCCTGCCGGCCTGCGGTCATGCCCACCACAGACATCCACCGTAGCTCTGTGCCCGGAACCACCTGGAGACACTTGGGCTTTGTAAAAGCTGCTTTCCATCCTGCATCACGGTGGGCAGAAGACACTTCAGCCTGTGAATTGATGACACTGGAAGCCATGCTCATGCGGGGAGGGAAGGGAGGCAAGGCTGCCAGCTGCCCATCAGCTCTGCATCTTGCACTTGGCAATTAAAATATGAAATCAACTCAGTCACTAACTACAACCCTTATTAACATGGGAAGGGATTTTCAAGTACACAGGTTGTGTTATGCCCTGGGCTGCTTATTCACAGAATCACGGAATGATGTGGGGTTGGAAAGGACCTCTGGAGATCTAGTTCAACCCCCTGCCAGGGCAGGTCCACCCAGAGCAGATTACACAGGAACGTGTCCAGGCAGATTTTGGATGTCTCCAGAGATGGAGACTCCATACTCTCTCTGGGCAGCCTGCTCCAGGTCTTTGGCATCTTCACAGTAAAGACGTTCCTCCTCATGTTTAGATGGAACTTCTTATGTACAAGTTTGTGCCTGTTGCCTCTTGTCCTGTCACTGGGCACCACTGAAAAAAGACTGGCCCCATCTTCCTGACACCCACCCTTTAAGTATTTATAGGTGTTGGTCATATCCCCCCTTAGTCTTTTATTTTCAAGACTAAAAAGACTGAAGTCCCTCAATCTTTCCTCATCAGAGGGGTGTTCTAGTCCCCTTATCATCTAATTGTTATTTTCTAGGCAGCAGAGTATTTCAGGTAAATATTCATTTCTTATAGGCTGAGTTGCTTTCCTGAGCCATGCTAGGTGGGCTGGAAAGACTCCCTAAATTTGCATCCTCGTTATATCTTGCACATTATGCCTGGGCATCTTGCATTTCAGAGAGAATGTGCAAAGTTGCCGCTTCTGACTTCACTTGAGCTGGCAGAGGTTATAAATCAGGGCATCTGCTGTGCTTAAACAGTGCTGCCCAGCAATGCTGTTCATGTACCTTCTTTTAAGAAGAAAACCAGCCTGAAATTGTACTGGCAAGTATCACAGTAAGCAAAGTTTCTTGCTTACCTGGGCTCTGTTATATTTCACGGAATCATGGAATTGTCAGAGTTGGAAGGGACTCCTAGAGATCATCCCATTCAACTCCCCTGCTCAAGCAGCATTGCCCAGAGCACGTCACTCAGGACTGCATCCAGGTGGATCTTGAAGGTCTCCAGAGAAGAGGACTGCACATCCACCTGGGCAGCCTGTTCCAGGGCTCTGGCACCCTCATACTCAAATTGAACTTCCTCTGTTCCAGCTTGTGCCTGTTGCCCCTCATCCTGTCACTGGGAACTACTGAAAAGAGTCTGGCTCCGTCCTCCTTCAATCCACCCTTTGGATACTTATAAATATTAATAAGATAATCCTTAATTCGTTAAGGAGAGACATCATGTGATTGAAAAGAGTGGTAGGAGTAAACTGATTATGTTCTCTCTTTCAGAGAAAAGGTGTCTCTCTGCTGAGAGACCTCATCTGAGGCTGGGATCCAAGCCTAAAGAGAAGAAAGATGCAGAGAAACAGAAGGAAAACAAGCAGGTCCAAAAAGCACAGGTGGAAGATATCCTGGACAGCTGCAGAAAAATAGGTACTCCTGCAATACTACTTCTCTTTGTCCTGAGGAGAAGTTTGTCTTCTCCTGCAGTAGAACTGGCTGTCGTCCCTTGGGTTAAAATTTGGTAGGAAAGCTCAGGCCTGCAGCTGAGGTACTGCTTCCAAGAATGTAGGTGACATTTTTATGGCCACTGATGTTGGTCCTGGCCATTTTCAAGGATATTGTCCTTGTTAGCTTAGAAGAATGCACCATTATGACCACTAACTTGCCAGTTCTTCTGAAATCCCTATGATACCAACACTTTACCTGAATCTGGTTTTCCTGTGAAACCTGAGTGAAACAACTCTTGGTAGAGTAAAGCAAGCCAAGGGCATAAGAATCACAGAATCATAGAATTGTCTAGGTTAGAAGGGACCTTTAAGATTAACCACCACCCTAACACTGATAAAAACTGTCACTAAACCATGTCACTGAGCACTTTGTCAACCCATCTTTTAGACAGCTCCAGGGGTGGTGCCTCAACCACCACCAATGGTACCTTGGGCAGCCAATTCCAATGCTTCTTAACCCTTTCAGTGTAAAAATTGTTCCTAATATCCAATCTGAACCTCCTCTGGGGCAACTTGAGGCCATCTCCTCTTGTCCTATTGCCTGTGACTTGGGAGATAAGACTGATCCCCGAGGTCTGCTCCATAGTATGAAGTAATTATTGTGGTCCAAAGAATAGCAGAAACTAGAAGAAATGAGAAACGAGAGGGGAAATTTGGACTGCAGCTTGGCAATAAGGTGAAATTTAATCTTGACTTGTGGTCCTCTGTCAGCAGAATGTTGCTTCCTGTTTCTAATCTGCCAACTGAAGAGTTGTCAAAATTCATTCCACTCTTTGTAAACTGGGTAATCTGATCCCCTGGAAAATTCCAGGCCTTAAAGTACAACCTGGAGTACATCACTGGGACTGCATAGAAATGGTGATATTGTGATGTATCAAATCTGTAGATGCAGCTGAAGGCACCGGGAGACAAATCACAAGGAGAAATTGTGTCAGCATGATAAGAGACAGAGTCTTGTTTATAACTTTTTGCATCATTTTCATTCCCTGCCTCAAGCTATACAACCTTACATTTTTCTGGTGAGGAGTGGAACTTGCCAGCAGCCTCCCTATGCATTTGTGGACCTACAGGCTGTAAAGCACTCTGTGTGCTAACCTTGTGCCCTGGCAGCTGGGATGGGATGCTCAAAGGGAGTTTGTGCCCTACCAAATATTTGTCATTTTCCTGAAATAGCATATCACCTTATTTTATTCGGATTGCAGTTACAGTGGAAGACTGGAAGACTCTTTGAAGAGCCTTTGGGAAGCTGGGTGCTGGCAGCAGGGGTTAGCTCTCTGTTCCAGAGCTCCAGTCTCCAAATCCCTGTAACTTCCTACTAGAAGAGCATAAAGTCTACCATTCTCTCTCGAAATTTGATCCCAATCTGAAGAGACAAATTGCTTACAAATCCTTTTTGGAAGAAGTTCTTAAAAAGAGCTAGCCAAATACAGTCAAAAAAAAAAGAGATTTCCCATGGCTAGAAGAACAGCATTTATGTTCTCCCAGTTGCCTGTCCTTCTAACCGTGTCATATACGTCTCGTAAGGATGCGTATCTTTTACCTGCTTGTTGCTTGCGACCGTAAGTTTCTTTGTGAAGGAGTGGTAGAAGCTCCTTCTGAGAGCATAAAGCAAAGCTTCATGTAACACAGTTGCTAACTGCCTGTAACATATGACAGACTAAGAAAATTAACACTACTAAGAAAATTAATTTTCTGAAAATGCGAGACAAAGGTGCAGTGGATAGCTTTGGAGAAGATGGAATATTCAGTGAAGAACAACATGCCATTCCGATGCTCGGGACCTCCTCACCGTGGGAAGGAGGTCCTTTGGCCTCACAGAGTTGGCTCAGCTCCTGCATATGCACCCAGATGGAGGATGACTTTCACTTAAGTGTAGATATTGTGGCTACTTGTGTTTTCTGTTTTTTTCTTGAAGGAATTTGTGATGCACCAAGGACCAGAGGCAGTAGAACTCGTTCTATAGCTGGTCTGTAGGTAACTTTGCTTTCATGATCAGAATAATTGCGTGCTTAAGATCAGGTCAGGTTATTTGCTTCCTGTACATCTTCATGAACACGTGGCTGCCTAGCTGAATTCAAAAAATGAGTGTGGGGAGCCCTGAAATATGCATGATTTTCCTATTTGGTAAGGTCTCTGCTGATACAACTCCATTGTGTCTCCTTCTTATGGAAACATCTACAACTTCAGGGAGCTTTGCCCACCTGCCCTAGCTCAGGATTCAGTTCACAATATATGCATGTAGGCAACAAGGACGTAGGAGTCTCCTGTTTGCTGTGTCATATGGGCTTTCCTGCAACCAGTGATTTCTGACCTGCTATAAGCAGTGGTACCTTTAATCATCATTTCACTGGTTTTCATAGATCTTTTCTGTCTAGGCAGGTTTTTAGTGTTATGCAGCAAAGAACATGCTCTTGCTCTTGCTCTTTCTCCAATTACTTCTCCAGACATCGGGGAAAATTTACAATACTTTCAGTAATAAAACTCCAAGATGTACTTTTTTCTCAATTTTGTAAGAAAGAAGAAGACACTGTATGAAAGATGTTTGTGGCATGGAAAAAAACGTGTTACATCCCATGATAAAAAGGGAGTTTATAGTAGGATATGCAAGACTCAGTTTATACAGATTCCCTTAGAACATTCCAATATATATAGATGTGTTGTATGTAATGTATATTGTCTCAGGGTTTCCTGAGGTTCTTGAAATTTTGCAATCTGTGCTTGGTGAGTGCCATGGATCCCTGTTATGCTGAAGCTGTTTGGGGTTGGTTCCACAGGCTTTGATATTATTATTCCTTCTACAGATCCCCAGCCTGAAAACCCAGCAGTTTAATCACAGTAAATTATTTCCATCCTACCACCTTTGGCAGAAAAAACCTGTACCCTGGCTTTTACTCACAGCGATAGTGGCATCACCCATTGCAGTAAGTGAGGTTGTACAGGTGTATCCAAAATCTGTCTGTATCGAACCAAGAGCTTGGCCTGGGGTAAATTAAAAGACATTTTAGTTTTAAGGGGGAAAAGGAAAAAAATGGCCAATCCTATATCTTAGTCATAAAAAGGCTGACCTTTAAAGGCTAAAGTCTGGGAACTCAGCCCCTGGAAGGCACTGATCACAGCATCACAGAATCTTCATGGTTGGAAAGGACCTCTGAGATTGAGTCCAACCATCCACGCACAAAACCCCCTACATCTTGAGCATTAGAGCATGCCCTGAAGTGCCATGTCTACATGTTTCCTAAATACCTCCAGGGATGGTGACTCAGCTGCCTCCCTGGGCAGCCTGTTCCAGTGCCTAACCACTCTTTCAGTAAAGTAATTCTTCCTAATATCTAATCTAAAACTCCCCTGCTGCAACTTCAGACCGTTTCCTCTGGTCCTGTCATTATTCCCTTAGGAGAAGAGGCCAACACCCACCTCTCTACAACCTCCTTTCAGGTAGTTGTGGAGGACAGTGAGGTCTCACCTCAGCCTCCTCTGCTCCAAACTAAATGTACCCAGTTTCCTCAGCCTCTCCTCATAGGACTTGTTCCCATGCAGCATAGGAAGGTATGAAGATCTAACAGAGCTGCATCTAAGCAAAGAACAACCAAGCTAGACTAGGAAATACTGAGAAAAGTTAAACTGTATCCAGATGTCCTACAGAAGAAGGCTTGTAGAGGCTTCCTATGGACATAGTGCACAGTGGTGTAACACACGGTGTGCAGATCATACGGTGAATAAGCCACATGTACCACCATAGGAGGAGAATGGAGGTGACAAAGCCAATAATCCCCACTCTTCCTGCCAAGAAGAAAGCGCTCAAACCCCACCACTGTCTGGACCTCAGCTTTGTGCTTGCAGCTCTAAATGGGATGTCTCCTTCTATGTGATGTTCTGAGATCAAAACCTCTCCTAATGGACTACAATCTGACCTCTCATTTCAAAGAATTGACCAAGACACACCATTTCCTTCAAAGGCAACACAAGTGGCTTTGCAGGAGCAGAGTGGTGGTGAGCAGGCACTCCCAAAGAGCTTTTTAGACTCAAAGATGTCAACTTTGAAACTCCAGCTTCCTAAAACAATGTCTAAGCCTTGGGCTAGCAGCTGAGAGATGGAGGCACAGGTTACTGAATCAGACTGAAGGCACTTTCTGCCGTTATCCTGGTGTTACAGGTTTCAAGTGGACTGCATCCTACTCTAAGTGCCTGCACCCTCCATGGGACTAAGAGTGTAATTCCGATGCCAGAACTCACAAGAGACAGAGCTCAGGAGCTGCCTGGTTTCCACAAAGCTGGCAGGAGACCGAGATGGTCTCTAATTAAAGGACCACAGTGAGCTGATATAAATCTTGCTACGTGCTCTGGGTTAAGCCCTCAACATAGGCAAAACCAGCTTTATAATCTTCACCAAAAGTAGAACAACTGAGTCATAGAACCTGTCGTGAGTTCCCTGTTGCCTTGCAGGGCTTCATCATCATCATGGTTTAAACCCAGCCAGCAACTAAGCAGCATGTGTCCGCTTGCCCACTCCTCATGTATCAGGATGGGGGAGAGATCAGAGAGTAAAAGTGAGAAGAAACTCATGGATTTGGATAAAGACAGTTTAATAAGTAAAGAAAAAGCCACACTTGGAAGCAAAGCAAAATGAAGGATTCATTCCCCGCTTCCCATGGACCCACAGGTGTTCAGCATCTCCAGGAAAGCAGCAGGGTCCATCATGGGTAACAGTGACTTGGGAAGATAAACACCATCACTCCCAACATTGCCGTCGTGCCAGCTCCTATGAAGAAAATTAACTCTATCCCAGCCAAAAGCAGCACACCCAAGAGCTACAGTTTTTTAATTCCACAGTCACATCATAGATTAGGACTGCACTTTGAGGTTTTATATTCTTACAGCAGTTAGCAATTAAATTGTCTTTAAACTTTTCAGAGCATATATGCAAAAGTTTACATTCTTTGTTAGCAAAAACCTTTTTTTTCCCCCAGCCTGATCAACTATAACACTGCTGGTGAAACATAATGAGTGTTTGGATTGCTGTAGCTCAACGATGGATGCTAAACAATCTGTCTTCTAAGTTGAACTGAATTTAAAACTCTGAGTTCGAATCTTCCAAATTTCCTTTTCTCTCACACTTGGTGTTTCATCGGTGGTTGTTCCCTCTCACCTTTTCAAATGAGTTTCGTTAATTTTAACATGCCACTCTGTGCGCAGTGTGGTCTGTGGGTAGGCATCAGAGCTTTAACCTATATACATATTAAAAAGCCATTCTTATAGCTCTTGCCATAATTTCCTGTTCTCTTAAAGGGGTTCTGGTGTTCTTTTCCTAAAACAGCCCTTGTTCTTGGGTCCTTTTTGCAATCTGTGGGCAGGTTTGCTAGAAATAAACGTGCTGGTGGGAGAGGGATGGGCAGGTCCAAGGCAGGAGGCATCCTGTGAGATCGGATGCTGCAGCTCATACTCAGCAAATATGAAGCTGCCGGCTGGAGGGTTTCTCTCCAAAAGACTGTCTTTGTGAAAGGGTTGCTGGACAAGCATGTAGCTGCTTCAGCAGCACATCCCCGGTACATGAACTGTTCCCAAGAGCCACAAGCAAACAGAAGGTCATCTCCTCTTCATGCCTGGGCCACTCCATGCAAGGAAACACCCATCTGGGCTCCTGGATGTTATTTAACTCTCTCTGAGGACGTGGTAGCAGGGCAAGAAGCTGACCTGGATAGGGTGGTCATTGTACCCTGGCACCTCTGCTCTGCTTGGAACTTCTGGTATGACCCCAGTCAAGCCATGCAGGCCACCCTAGAGTGCCTGAGGGAAAGGGGAATGGTGTCCCACAGAGCAGTGGGACAGCTGGACTTACAGACTGGCAGGATCTTTGATACCATGGGAAAGGGACTGTATCGATACTAGTAGGAAGCCAGCTATCATGAGGGATGGTGGTTTTAAACTGAAAAGAGAGGAGACTGAGATTAGATATTAGGAAGAAATTCTTTGCTGTGAGGGTGTGAGACCCTGGCCCAGGGTTCCCAGAGAGGAACTGTGGCTGCCCCATCCCTGGAGGTGTTCAAGACCAGTCTGGATGGGACTTGGAGCAACCTGGTCTGGTGGGAGGTGTCCCTGCCCATGGCAGTGGGTTGGAACTCGATAATCTTTAAGGTCCCTTTCCACTGAAACCATTCTATGATTCCATGGTTATGTTAATTTGCTGCTGGAAAAGATCTGTGATGAAAAGTATTTGACAGAGCTGTTTCTCCCTCCTTCCCTCAGCTGCTTCTTCTCATGGCTCAGCCCCTACAGATGTGCTGATGCAACTGTTTGCGGTTGAATGCTGTGAGCCAGGACCACAGCTGACCCAAGGTAAAACAAGGGTGCTCTTTTCTCATTAGCTGGTGACCTGATTGATAATTTGCTCCCAGAGTAACTGTTGGCCTGAATTCAGGGGCTGTATTCTGTGGCATGGGCTTTGGTTCCAAGGCTGGAAACTCCCACCAGACAGCCACCAGAGCCCCAAGGTGTTTGAACAATGCCTTGAGACTGTCACAAAACCGTGGGGTAAAAAAAGAAGGGTTCTGATCTGTGTTATATACACCCAAAGTCTATAAACCTATCTTAAATTTTGCTTCCATGATGGTGGAAATAGTTCCTTATGCTAATCTAGTGAGTTGGAAATGTTTTCAATAATGCAGTATTATGGTAGTCAATGTAAACTCTTCTACCGTCTGAGTAAATTGCAAGGAAGAGTCAGTATTAGATACAGAAACATAAAGTTCAATTTTTCTATCCATTGATCCCAAAATGATTCTTTGCCTTCAGCATCCAGAAATCCCTGAGCTAGGACTGCACTGCACAGCTCTTTCCTGAGGTAAGTATGATCCCTGTGTATGTAAGTCTTGAAAAGTGTGAGGAAAAAGGAAGGGTTCTGATAACAGAGCGGTGAAGAAGTGGAAAAGAGGGAAGGAAAGGCCTGGGCAAGGCAAGATGACACAAAAGAGCTTTGAATGTCTAAGAAGGAGAAAGGTTCTGGCTGGAGGGAAGGAGTAGGAAATTACTAGGAAATGATAGAGCAAGTCATTTGTTATAAGCATTTTTTTGCCAAGCAGATGAGTGACACAGAAGTTAATATTCTGGGGGGGTTGGGAGGTAAAGTAATTAATTTTCAGGAACAAAACCCTTCTGTTCCCGTGCTGGCTGCTGCCAGACACCAGTAAATGGTGCTGCCGTGTCAGAAGGCATGCCCCAAGGGGCAGCCCACCTGGGACCAGGTATGGCCTTCAACTCCCTGGTGGACCAGCACAGGTGACATCTCCTACCTGCTTCCAACACACCTGCCAGGAGATGCTCGCAGCAGAACTAAAGAAATCCAGGAAAAATAAGATCTCTGCCCCCCAACCCTCCTCCCCCAGCACAGAAATGTTACATAAAATAAAAACAAATGTCCCTCTGTCAAAGCACAGGGGACGCCTGTCCCAGGGAAACTCTGCGCCCCACTCCCAGCCCTGCTACTGCTGGCTTTAGTGGATGCCCATATAATTTGGGGGGGCAAAACTTGGGAGTTTTTGCAGTGCCGGGGAAGGATGGACTCAGAGCCCTGCACAGACGGAGGAGGGAGACTTTTATCCTAAAGTCATTGTAAAACCAAAGTGGGGTTTATCCTCTACAGCTAAATGAAAACGCAAAGAGGGGGAAAAAAAAAATCCAGAATAGCAAAAGACTGTCATGGACCACTGCGAGTTTGCAAAATTACATGTAAATGACCCCATTTTTGACCATGGTGGCCCTCTGCTAATCCCAGAGAGGAAATCTACTTAGCAAAGGAGAGTTTTGTTTAATTTGGTTAACAGCGACCAAAATGCTGAATATATTAATAATTTATATTTCCAGGGAAACGCTATATCTTTAATGCTTCAATGCCAGAGGGGGGTCACAAAGAGCTTAATGCTCACAGACTAAGAAATCGTGTCGGATTTTCTCCATGTTCTGCGCCCAGCGCTGGTGAAAATGAGTGTAGGACATGTGTTCTCATAATAGGCACCAGCCCTTTGGCTGCTGAATGCCCTGGGCTGATCCCGTGTTGCTCTTGCCTACCCTGAGCAAGAGAGAGGTTCCCCCTGGATTTCACCACCCTAAAAGACGTCCCGAGGAAATGGGGGCTATTTTTTCCCCTCTCTGCCTGACTCAGGACGTTATCCCACCGCCTGACCTTTTCCCCCTCTAATCTGAAATAGCGGCTTTTCCTGTATTTACAGGTTAAACGGAAGATACACATTCTGTTTTTTACTCTTTGTAATGAAGATCTTTTTGTCTGTCTCCGCATAAAAGGGTCGGGCTGGTTGACAAATTGCGGGTCAGCCCATTCCATGACCTGGGCAAACAACCCGGGGCAGATCTCCTCAAAGCCTCCCCACCCAACTGGAATAAGTTAATTTTACCCCAGTCGGCGGCTCCGACCCTGCCGGACAAACCCGGGCTGCCCGGGGGATGGATGGAGGGACGGAGGGATGGATGGGAGGGGTGGAGGGATGGGGTCCCCCTGCCCTCCTGGCCAGAGGTGCGGGGGACACTTGGGGACACCTGGGATTCAAGTGGGATCGAAATTGCCCTGTGAGGCAGGGCAGGACGGAGCCGTGGATTCTTGAAGGACTCTCTTTCAGCAGCGTTTTATTTGGTGTATTGGTTTATTTGATTGGACTAGGTGGCTTTTAAAGGACCTTTTCGACCCAAACTGCTTTATGATCCTGTGATGCGACCATTACTCTCGGCGCTCTGCGCCTTCGCAGCGGCCGCCTCCCCTTCTCCGTCCCGTCCTGCGCCTCCACT
>VZRU01000207.1:0-60919 GCA_013398155.1 Pedionomus torquatus
TCCCCTACCTGTCTTTAGCCAACTCTTTTCTGCATGCTTTCCTTAATTTTATTATCTTTAATTATTAATTTAATTTAAAAATAAAACCACATTATAAATTGCCACTTTTTTTTTTTTGGCTTTCTTTGTCATAATAAATTAATCTGTGTGAATACGACATCTTTACAGAGCTCTTAAGTGATGTGTTGGAGGGTTTTCTTTTCTCTTTTTTATTTTTATGTCAGAAGGGAAGTGAATTAAAGGGAGAAACCTTCAGAGGTTAGTTACATAATTTTGAGGATTTATATATATGCACATACTACACTTTGTAAGTTCTGCTATAAATACAGTGCTAAATTCATTCTAAAGTATGTAATGTTTCAGTGATTTATATTTTACAAATATGTATAAATTTAAGGCAATGCATATTAAAATGGGATGCCTCCTTGGTGCAGACACGAGAGAAATAAAACAGCAGCAATGGTTCCTTGACCTTTTTTCTTATTTAATGATTAAATATGAACTATATTGCTCTTTTGGAAGCCTCTCTACATCTTTCCTAGTGGCACAAGAGGTCAGTACAATCACCAGGACCGTGACATCCTTTCTTCTGTAATGAAAAATCCTTAATAATATGTATAGCTAATCAAATCTAATTGCATAATTCAACTGTAATTTCAGTCATGGTACTTTTCAGTGTGTCAAACACATCTTGTATAATATATGCTTCTATGATATAAGTCCCCCCAATTCTATTTAGTTTCCTCGTGAATAAGAGTATACACGTTTAAATATTCAGTAATTGTAGGTTCTTGTTTAAATCCAGCCAAATTTGGCACACTGTAATAAAGTGAAAGGTCATTTCTCAGTTGCTGCTTCTCTGAAGGTGACATTTCTTTGGTCGAGCTTCCTGACACTGTGTAATTCCTTCTTCTGTTTATTTTACCACTCTGGTACCTCATTAGCCGTTGTAGAAATGGGATTTCTTTGATTGTTGTTTGCACAGAGGACAGAACATATCGATACGCACTTAAAGAGTGTTAAAATGCAGACTATGTAAAAGCCAGTGTTTATGGACAAACCTGTAAATGTAACTTAATGAACCAACAGACCATACCAGCTTCAAAGCACCAAAAATATCAGAAGAGAATCAATACTGTGACACAGGATTGTTAGCAAGTTACTTCCATTCTTCTGCAAGGAACATAGTTAATTTCATTACTCCTAAACTCTTACTAGAGAGATACCAAATTTCCCTCAACCATACCCAAGACAGCCATTCCCATCCTCCCCTGACAACCTCTTCTAATCCAGAGAAGTGAGGGCAGAGTTGAGCTGTACCTGCCAGTTCTGGTGAAAACTGCCTCAGTCTCCTGTGGATGCAGAAGATGGAAAACTATATAATTAGATCTTGCTGGCTAGGGGCAACTTTGGGCTACCAGCCCAAAAACCCCATGGCATGAGTGTTGTTCTCTTCCTGGCCCCCAACCTGAACTTCTGGTGCCCTCCTTCACCAGCTTGAGTTGAAAGAAGGTGACTGTCTGTCACCACGAATTCCTCACCCCAACATCCAACCTTCTACCTGGTTTTCTCTGGCACAACCTCAGGTGGAACTAGCCTTAATATATCAGGTACATTTCACCTAAATCCACAGTTTAGACTGGACTTGTCCCATTCTTCACTGGTAAGACTGAGCCCTCTCTTCCTTATAACATCCCCTTTTAGCTGTTTTTTAAATTATTATGTCTCCCTTCAGGTTTGTTTTTTCTAAATAGACCATGCCAAAATTTCTTGGTCTCATTTGTCAACTTTTTGGTATTTTTGTTGCTGTCAACTGAAGTCTTTCCAACAAACTCAGGTAATTTTCAAACCCGGTGCCCACAACTGAACTAAACCTTGCAAATGAGGCTTGCACAGGACTGTCAAATACAGTAATTATCTTGCTTGTCTCTGTATATAATTCATTATCAAAACTTGCACAACACCAGGCTTCTAATGACAATGTGTTCCTTTTAATTCATAGTTAAAATGTGGCATACATGCAGCATACATGACTTATAGTTTGCCTTTGCTTAAGTAAAATTTTAAAAGCTGAGGGGGTAGCAGTAATACTTCCCTGTGAAAAAGTAATGAATGTTGGTGGAAATTTGGGCCAGGATTAGATATCAATGTCAGCTTAAACAACGTCAAGAAACAAAGCCGGTCAAGGAATATGTAGTTTAAGCAGTAAGCAATAGCCAGGCCAATACTGTGAAGCTGGAGATGTCTAAAACCTGTGCAGGAGGGGAGCAAGGAGGCCTGCAGAGAGGACTGGCCAGACAGAGCCCCAGCTGTGGTGGCAGACAGCAAGAGCTGCGGCCCAGAGCTTGGCACTCAGAGATGGTCCAAAAGGTGATGAGGCTGCAGGGGACAGTTGACAGGATCCCTGTATAACCAGCCATGAAGTGAATTAATTCAAAAGTTTTGGCTTTTGAATTTGGAACTGGGCTCCCCAGTTCCAACCCTGCCTAATGTTTGATTTCTGTTAGATGCCAGGGGAGCTGGTGCAGCTGGCGTGGGGCTGGTCAGTGCCCAAAGGCCTTCGCATAGCCTTTTGCAAGAAAAGGCACAGTTTTTACACCAGGGGATGTCTATTTATAAAAAATACATATTTTTGATTTAGCATAAATTTTAATTTCATTTTATTCTATATTTTTTCATCATACAGTGATTAGGGCAAGAAAAAAAATCACTATAATTTCCTGTGAACTTTCTGTAAATGTAAAACTTTCATATTTCAAAATTGGGCAGGAGGGGTAATTGAAGGAAAAAGTGATACTTCCCTTTAATTACACTTGGTTTTACTCAGAAAAACAGCCTTTTTCATACTTCTGCAGTGCAGGAAAAAGCTAAAAAACAAACAAACAATGAGGTTTGAGAGCAATGAGGTTTAAAAAAATACCTCATGCTTTCATTAGAGAGAAACTCAAAACACAAATTTTAAAACTAGAAGCTAATAACATGTTATTTTTTCAACCTTCAAGTCAAGGGCCAGGCAAAAAAAATCAAAATGATCAAAAACCAGACAAGAGGTCTGTTTAATTTGCAGCTGGTAAATAAAATAAAAAAATTAAAAAAAAAAAATGTTTACAAAATTTCAGTATTTCTTAAGAAAGGCTCATTTAGACTTTCTGGGAGGGATGGAAATTGAAAATGTAAAAAAAAAAACCACCATATTTTAGTGCCAAAAGACCTGCAGTCTTTTGTTATTTCACAGAATAACTTCCAGTGAAATGAAACTACTGAAGAACAACTGGACATTTATCTTATACCAGTCTGATTCCTACATTGCAGGTCAAAGCTGAAGATCACTGTGTATCATTGCCTTTAGAAACAAAATAGGGTCCATAGAACTACACTGTAATTAGAAGGCTCAGTTCTACCTATCTTGACTTCCATGACACGTCCATCACTGCAGACACCAGTGGAAAGCTCAAATCAGGCATGCCACCTTAGAGACTCTCCTATTGCTTTTTGTGATTTGTAATAAGTAAAGGTTAATTGTTATCCTTTGTGTTTCCCATGAGGGACCAAAGAAACGTAGAGAACTTCAGGTGTCTGTAAACACAGAACTGTTTGGAAACCTGTGGCAAAGGTGGTTATTTTGCTAGCCTTACCCATTGTGCCCTGTAGTTCTCAGCACTGTCCTTCCGATAACTTCCCCTGAAGTATTCATAAAATTATTTCACAGGACAATGGAGTGTCACAAAGGCTAATTGTCTTGTGCTGCTGCAATGATCCGTGGCTGTATACATACAGACAACATTGTTTCCAGCCAAATGTATACACGCATCTGCAAGTGGAAACTGGGATTTGAATTCATAACCTTTAGCTCCCCAAATTCAGGTCTTTATCCAGAGAGTTAAAAGAGCAGCTGCAGTCACATAAAAACATGGCTATTCATGAGCACATTTATCCTGTTGAGGGAGAGTAGCAATGTGTTTTCACTTTGGCCAAAGTGACATATTTCCCAGGGAAATCTGCTTCTGGTAAAATGCCGCAGTTCCTTTATGCTTTTTTGGGTATACTGAACAACAGCTACTGGAGTCAGCTTGAACTGTCTCAGAATTTTCTGGCTTTGTGTCTCAGCTCCTGGTCTTCTCCTTGTAAACCCTACGCAGTTTTTCCACCCGTGTTTTGTCTAGCTTGTCTGCTAGCCAGAAATACAGTTTGCAAGTATATTTAAACTGTTTAAATTTAAGTATGAGGTGCACTACTCCCAGTACTGTTACCGACATTTAGTTAATAAAGAGAACAATTAATTCCTAAGCTTTCTATCTAGTCTAATACTCCAGTTTAACAGGACCCTTTAGGATTTAAAAATGTATTTAGATTAATTTTTAATTATATAATTAGGGATCTGGAGAATGTGTTTGCAAAAACTTTCAGAAGAATCATATTAAGATACTCCCTGTTGAGGCAGGAGAGTCTCACCTGCCATGGAAGCAACACTGGTTACCTTCAGTACTTTTTCAGAAACCAGAAGAGTTATTTCTACAGGGCAAAAAATATGTAAGACGTGTTTCAAGTGTCCTTTAAAGAACTATTCAAAGCATTTTCCCTGGTTTTAGCACACTTATTTTATGGCTTTGGGGAAAACAGGATTGCCATAAAAACACCTTACAAGACTAAATGGCTGCTGTCCAAGGATCCAGACCACCATCCCAGGAGCAAACAAGAGGCACCCTGCTTATACATTCACTCATTTCAACTCATTTTCACCTGTGCACACAACCCAAGACTCACACTTGAAAACAAGAGGTTCCAATTTGTTTGCATGGAGGCACAGAGGTGCCTCCTTTCAGTGACCTTAATGACATCTGTTGTGGGGACATGACACAAGGTAAAACAAAATCCTACAACTAGTTCAAGAGAGGTGGTCTCATTTCTTTCATACTTTCCTCAATATGATAGTTAGGGATTTAATGGGAATGAAAAGGATTTACCGTGTCTTTCTGATGTGGAATACAGCATAGTCAAACCAGAACAGAGGTTACAACACCCGAAGAGTGTCAAAGAAAGAGAAGAAAACCAGAAAGGTAAAAATCAGCATAAATGCAGACCAAATAATCAAATATTTTCAATATGAGGTTTTTATATTTTACATACACTGGTACACTGGTTTTTATATTTTGCAAACACAGAATAACTACAGTAATTTTAAAAGCACTGAAGGAGATGAGTCAGATTCCTTCATATTGTTGCTATTCCTGTTTTTAATGAAAATGCCGTGGTATGAAGTGTACGTATCTTAGTTTTGCCTTCTCATAGTATAAATACAGAATAGCAATCATGAAATCAAATTGTGCTTACTAGCTTTTATTCTCTTACATTTTGAAATAACCCAAAGCATTTAATAAATCAGAAGGGTCAGTAAGATCAGGAACTCAGAAACTGTCAGTGTGAAGCTGCTCAGGACAGGAAGCATGAATGCCATAGTCAACTAATACTCAAATTTACGCAGACAGAATTTAATTACCTAAAAAAGGCTTGAGAAGGGGTAGGACTGCTACTCTTACAAATAACCTTATCAGACCAAAATGACATCTCTAACAGCACAACCCACTTGACAGCTAAGACTGCCAGGTATTTGTTAAGTCTTTTTGTTTCCTGTTGCAATGCATACGTTGTGATGATTTACCATTCAAATACAACCCTTTTCCAGCTTAATGAAATCCAGGTTGGTCACGGCACCAAGAGAGAACCAGCTCATAAAATACAACTTTAGTTCTTTTTTCTTCAAATAAATGGCAAAAGGCTCTACTTGTACCTAACACCAAACATTGTATTCAGTACTGGATCATTTATTATACCAAGGTATCTTCTGAATGCAATGTCTATCCTCATTACTTAGTGATTTTGGCTTTTGACTGTCTGCTGTTCCCAAGTAACGGTATTTTATAGTTCTTCTATAAGCACTGGGAAGTGTAGCTAATAACAGCATAAAAATGTGAGAAATTAAGTTAGAAATGGGGAAGAGGAGTGAGGGGAAGAAATTGAAAAAAGGGAAAAAAATAATCAATTTTAATAATAGCTTGACAATTACAATTAAATAATCCAAAGCTCAAACTGAGCATTTTTTGTTACACACTGCATGAATGATGTTTGTACTTTGGAACCTTTAAAATATTTAAGCAGAGAAGAAATGAAATGAACTGCAACCAGTTAAGGTCATCCATTTAGGACAAAATTGATAAAATATTAAAATGAAAGAAATAAATTTTCAAACAGAGATACTAAAGCTTCATAGAGATGTATTATTCAAAGCAGAGGAACATGTGTGACCTCTAGGCTATTACATAATGGAAAAAGGATACGACAGTTCAAATGAGCAGGAACTATAGGCAGCAGAGACAGAGAGGGAAGATGGATTAACCATTCCGTCAACCAGTGCTTTGCTTCCAGGGTGCTGAGACTGGACCCTGTACTAAAGTATTACATTCCCAGAGACAGCTTTTGGACCCCACTATTATATTGGGCTCAAAAGACTTTGGAAAGATGATGGATTTTCACTACAGCATGATTTCACGTCTAACTCGGTTCATCCTCAGAGGCTGGCATTTAAAGTGGTGGTGGTCCTGGGCTGCTGAACTTCAGTGCCTTGGCTTCTTCTGAATCGTGACTTTGTCCTTACATGCCTTTTGTAGAACAGCCTGCAGTCAGGACAGCACAGGCTGGCCAAGGAAGTGCATCATACTTCTCTCATTTCTGTGGTGAGCTTTGCTGGCTGACAGCCAATCTTCTCATTCATTTCTGCCACATCAGGTCTTGAAGATGCCCACTTGGTTTTGGACATCTTCAAGGAAAGTGGTCCTAAACTCTGACAATAAATTCTCCTTTTTAATTCAAGGACAAAGCCAGTACTTATTATACAGGGTTTATGATAAAATGGAGTTTTGCAAGGATCTCAACTCTCTTGTACCTGAGGTACTTGGAATAAATCCCCCTTAAATGAAGAAGCAGCTGCCTGAAACAAGAAATATCTTTAAATCCCAGCGAAATCTGTGTATGAGTAGAGACTTTGCTGCTTTGAAAAATTAATTTTCCACCTAGCAGAAGGCCTTTGCCTCCAAGCTCGATATTCTGATGCAATTCCATTGCCCTCCTGTTGGCAAAAGGTATCCAATATTCATACAGCCAGCAATACTGTGCCTAATGTAAGGTTTTGAACTGTCAGGGGCCATGCATCAAATAGTTAGGTAGCATAGTGCCAAAGCTTTTCCTTGGATGTAGACTAGCCTTCCTAGAGGATATACAAAAGCATCTAAAATATTAGGAAAAGAAGTGTCACTGACAGTCATTCACGAACTTAACTCCTCTAACAGTTTTCGATTGTCTTCCCTTTTCTACTCAGTTGCAAGTACTCTGTGTGAAAAATATTCATATTTCCAGAGCAAGCAGTTATTTCTAACTCCCAAAGCTCCTTCCAAAACTAAGTATAAACATTATTAGCTGTCCTAAGCAGAGAGTTAGGGACTGTTTGCAAATGAACTACTATCAAGGATGTAGGCGTAACCTATGATACTAATTTTGTGTTCCTGGCACTGCAGCAGGCTTCTCTAGTGACCCCTGGCAAGAGTCTCGGTTACCTCACTGGAAAACAGGGATAATGGAATGGATGTGACCTTTTGGAAATGGAATGAGCACAGTCCTCGTCAGACCTATGGAGGATGAAGAGTTTCAGTGGAGAACCAAAACATGATTCCTGGGTCTGGCCCTGTACCTCAGGAACATTTTGGAAGAGAATGGCCATCAATTATATCCTAGAGTTCTCTTTCAATTTTCCAAGGTATTTTTAAAATACTGTGGAAGTTGTTTGGTGTGTTGTTTTGTTTTTTTAAAAAAGGCATCAACAGATGTCAAAACCTACCTTTTTTTTTCACCAGTTTAGCATAAATGAAGAGACAGCTTCTTGTCAAAATAAACACAATTTCTTAAAAAATCACTACCCTTGCCCTTTTTGGATGTTGCACATCTCAATCTGTAGTGGTATAATTTTCAGGAATACAAAGAAATAGGAAGTGCTTAGGAAGAAAAGTAAACCAACAATTGTCAGGCTCTTAATCTGACAAAGTATTCTCTCAAATAATGCAGAAGTTTCAGATCATATTTTAGTTTTCAATATATTTTACCCCAGAAGCTAAATATGATCACCTCCCTTTCCTTTATAATTGTCAAAAGAACATGAAGAACATAACAAAACTGTCTCTGTATGAAATTAAAAAGAAAGATTGATTGTGTGATTGATTAAAAAGCTGTGACTACAGTTCTAAAAGAATGTTTTTTCCTTTGAGGCAAAGTGAATTTTTTGTTGACATAACTAGGACTGGCCATATTGATCAAATCAAAGGTCCATGCCACCAGGTACCCGTCCTCCAGCAGAAGCCAATAGCAAATGCCTAAGGAAATTAATAAGGAGCAAACGTACAGTGACACAGCTTCAGTATAGTCCTATAGTTTCTAGTGATCTAGATTCAGGGTTACTATCTGCACATGAGAAAGCCCCTGACAGGTTTTGCTCTCATGAAGCTGTCCGATTATATTTTCAACATATACAAAAAAGTGAGATACACAAAAACCTGTAGGAAGGAGTACCACATTTTAATTACAGTTTGTGGGAAAAAAACTTCTCATTATCTTTCTAGATTTCAGCTAAATAATATATGCTGATATTTTTCTTCCTGCTAAATCCAACAGAAAAACATCCATTATCAATGAGTACTTGTGTCTGTGTATGAGATTGGTCTCAGAACTACCTAGGACAAAAACAATAAATGTTTTGATTGAAGCCAATCTATTTATTTCAAAAATCTGGTAGAAAGGGATTTCTATAGCAAGACTGAAGACTTTTAAAATAACAGAGGAAAAAAATGAATTTGATAACTTGAAAAACTCACAAAAACTTAATTGAAACTTTGCAGAAACAATCTGCTATGCCTTCAGTGCAGACAGTGAAATTTTGTACCCAACATAATTTTTAAAACTGAGATAAGTATGTGTATTGAGGGAGTGTATAATAGAGGTATCTATTAATGGAAAGCAGTCCGGCTGCAGCCTGAACCTTGGTGTCTTCCCTCCCCATAATCATGGCATTTATTACTGCATAGGTCAAATTATGTTTCTGTTTGAAAGAGTTTGGCTGTCTACGTGAATCAGGGCATGCATATTTAGATCTACAGTATCCTCTAGCATGGGCTCTTATTCTTGCTTGATGCATGCAGAGTACTAATTTAGTTTTTCATTGAAGACAGCTCTCTTCTTTTCTCTTCTGCACAATGGCAGCCTGGTTCCAAACTATATAGAACAAGAACACATTAATTGAATCTGAGGGCAAGTATACTTCCTCCTTTGACCATAGGGACAGGAATTTTCTTTAAAATAAAAAGGCCAAAAAGTGACTGGAACAATGTCCAAAGGAGAGAATAAAGACAGACATTTAAAAGTGAGCTCACCAGATTTATAATAGCAGGGGACACTATCATCCTTTGCAGCCAGCTGCCCAGTTAGCAGTAATGCTTATATCACAAGCAAGGCCCAGGAGATTTCTTTAAAGAATAACGGATACAGCTATTCATATACTGAGGGAGCTGCAGCAATCCACTTCAGATATCGATAATAAATTACATTGTTCAGATATGAAATTGCATAATCCAGGCAGGCAATCAGAAAAGCGGTTTTTTTTTGTGTATCAGTGTTATTTAGAAGAGCTGCGTGGAAAAGTTTTAAGGAATTAGAGTGCTTGTCCACAATAACAGCCAAGAGCTTTGAACAAAAATACTGATAATCATTTAAGCATATGAAGAGCCTGGATGAGATATTAGCTCAGGGTTCACAGGGAAAGTGCTACTTCTTATATTAAGCTGATTTCACTCTGTGGAAACAGCTTGCAAAATGCTTTTGAACGTATCAAAACAGGTAGAGAAAGCATCAATGCATTGTAACACATGGCAGGGCTTATTCAGCCAAGGAAAGCCCTTTCACAGCAGGCAACAGGATCTCCTCTAAGAAGGCCAGTAGTGACCCAGCAGCCTACCCACTAAAAACTGTATCAAGATAAGTGGTCTTGGTCTCAGAATTTTCCAGAGGATTAGTTTACTCCCATGTGCAAGCAGATGTAGGAATTTTGTTGTCCAAAACTTAAGAAACTCAAAGGGGAAAGAGAAAACATGCCTGAAAAAACAAAGATTGCTAACCCTAAACACATTAAAAATATCATGAGCTTGTTTCAAGAACCACTGTACTTCAAAGCCCTGTGATATTTCAGTCATCTGGTCTGCTGGTGTTGAGATAAATGGATTCAACATTTTTACAGTTTTCTCAGTAACAAAGGTTAGACATTTGTTTGTTTGGATAATGATAGCAAATATCCTCGGATTACCACAGCTATGGGAGATGAGAGTTGTAGAAGCCCTTAAAAATCATGACCTTGTAATAAGGTTGTGAGTGTTGCCATGAGTGAACTCCAAAGGCATTTCTGAAGCCTGTACAAGCTCTTCTTCTTCCGATTTCTGACCGAGTACAAGAATTCCCACTGAAGCCAACAGAAGTCAAAATCCCTTTAACTTGAGATACTCAGTGCTTTGTAGGATCAGAGCATAAGCAAGGCTTACAAATTAATACAGTGGTTTTTTGTCTTTTTTAAAAAAAAAAACAAAACAAACTGTATAGGAATCTCTAACACCACCTTTTAAGAAAAGCCTGACTCCAAGAGGATAAGCATAATACAGCAAGTTTTAAAAATTCCATGACTCCCTGGCATCACAGATTCAAGTCTCAGGGTCACTGAACCCTTCACCTTTCTCAGATAGATAAGATGACTACTGCAATATTTAATACAAGATAAGCCACACAAGCATTTGACTGGATTTGACCTCTCAGACAGCTTACAAACCCAAGAGCTTGTGTAACCTGAACCTCTGCAAGGAAATGGATATTTCTGCATTCTCCCATAACTCCAAGAACTGACGACTTTGGAAACATCAAATACAGTAAACCGTGCTAAAGTTGTTAGCCAACAATACTACTAAAGACTCTTCTTTAAGCTGTACCCTCTAGTATCAATGTCCAGAGCTGCTGTTCAGCCAGGTACAGCCAGGCTGAGATCTGGCATCTGTACATCTGCAAAGCTGCATTCCAGGAGCTGCTGCACATCAGAGGTAAATGGTCGGTACATAAGAACACCAGACAGCCCTACTGGGTCAGACCAAGGGCCACCCTGAGCAGTTCCCTGCCCCCAGCAGTGGCCAAAGGCAGATGCCTAGAATAAATAGTAATAATAGAGCTAACTAGTTCTTGCTACAATGTGCCTACTGCCAGATGCTGCTCTGGCTTCTGATGATTTATGGTACAGGCTCCCCAAGAGCCAAGGGTGGTTTCTGCCTGTTTAACACCCACGTACTCTGTCCTCTGAGCTTTCATCACCCACCACACCTATGCCAAGCAACACCACAAAGCCTGCCTAGGTCTTATATGAAAAATTGCCCCTACTTCTTTGTTTTGCACGTTGCTGCATGTTGCCTTACTTTGATACTAGTTCATGTATCCAAACAACAATCAACCCTTACCCACTCTCCTCACGCCAGTCGCGATGTTACAGACAGCTCATACATCCCCTCTCCGCTGCCCCCTTTCCAGACTGAAGTGTCTTAATTGCTGGTGTTTATACCCTTGACTACTACCACTGTTTTTTTGGCTACCTTGTCTGGCAGGAGGCAACACTGAACGGCACTTGGGGTGCCGGCACATGGCAGTTGGGAACCGGCCCTGACCGGTTAGACCTGGAACAAACCAGCTGCCACAGCGGCTGCAGGGCGGGCACATCTCCCAGCAGCCAATCGGGAAGGCCGTGCTGGTGACAGAGGCCAATCACAGGACAGGAGGCTGCTGCCTCAGCCAATGGCAAGTGGCGGAGACTAGCGGGGCTGGGCCTGCGAAGGAGGTGGTGGAATGGCCGCCTGGCAATTGGGTGCCTGGGGGAAGGCCAGGCGGGAGCTGGCAGATGGGGGGCCAGCGTACGCCTTGGCAGGGGAAGAAACCCAGCACACGACGCCATGAGCAGCCAGCGTTGGCAGACCCCAGGCCTCCTGCTGCATTAGGAAGTCATGTAAAATACTGGTAAAGGCAACAAGGACCATAGTGTGGCATCACACTTGAATTCAGACATTATTTTGCATCCCCCCCCTTGCGTTGCATCAGCTTCACCCATAAGGCTTCTTTTTTTAACAGTCACTCGTGTAATTTGCTCTTTTTTTTTTTTTTAATTTTTTTAAATTTTTTTCCATTAGCTGCTCCCGATTGAGCTGTTATTATCATTAATGATGCACTATAGCCCTAAGATTCTGCTCCTAAAGTGACCATTAGGCTGCTGAGAATCGGTTGTTTTGTGTGGGAAGTCTTAGATGGGACTCTGTCATCACAGGTGCACCGCTCTATTTTGCATGTCACTTGGTGGTGGGCAAACACCCTTCCCCTTCAGTCGGATAGATACACAAAGTTGTTTCCTTCATTAGAAAACACAACCAGGGAGAAAACCCAGGTAGCCAAAAGCATCCATCTCACATGATTTTGTTTTTGAAGCCTTGCCCTGGTGGAATTTTGGGTAACTGCAAGCACTGATCCACCAAAGAAGTAGGGCGGGCGAAGACAGAAGGCTGCAGGTGGGCAGCGAGGACAGCCACAGGCCTGGCCACACTTGGCCAGGAGTCCTTAGATTTTCATACAGCTTCTATACAAGTGTTTCTATTCACATGAAGTACATATAGTTTCAGAGTACATTAACCCTACCTCCCTGTGACAAGGTTCTCTTCATGGTTACTATCAGAAAAGAAAGCAATCAATGCCTGAGGAGAGGTACTTGGGGCTTGCCTGACAGCTTAGCTCAGGCTATGGTACTTCTGATATACCAGCAGATACCGTCATTTGTAATGCTGTGTCATCCAAATCT
This sequence comes from Pedionomus torquatus, assembly GCA_013398155.1. Classification (NCBI taxonomy): domain Eukaryota; kingdom Metazoa; phylum Chordata; class Aves; order Charadriiformes; family Pedionomidae; genus Pedionomus; species Pedionomus torquatus. Next base: position 12,962 of record VZRU01000207.1, read on the forward strand.
GCTCTGAAAAAAGTTATCTGTTGGTAAGGACACAAATGGCTTGTCTGCAGTTGAGGCTCTGGTAGTGCTAAATGTAGATTGGCAATAGTGCAAAGTTCCGAAGTGCAATCTAAGACACCCACAGAAATAATCCATGAAATTTCAAAATTTATGAAAGCATTCCTATTTCAGAGGGAGTAATTCCTTATGAAAGTATTTCCATCTCTTCTTTTGTACTTCAGGGTGCACTTCCAATGCCTCTGAAAGATCAGAACAAAGATTCTTGTCTTAATCCGAATGTCCTCTAAACAGCAATGGAACTTTGAAATCGCCTGCAAATTCTCAGATTCTCGGGGATTCTTTTTCCCCCTTCTGCTGTGGCATCAACAGAAACTACAGATGACAAAAATTCAAACTGCATAGTTGGAACTAACATTCTAATCCTAACCTAGATTTAAACAACAAATATATGTGCCTTGTTTAGCATGATTTATGAAAGGTTCTGGAGAAGCCAGGGCCACTTCAAACCACTTTGACTATAAAAAGAAAAAAAAAGTCACTACTAAAAAATTTTAGGAAGAAGTATTGGATGTAAATTTATTAAGAATTTTAATACATTCTTAACACTATACTTATTTGATAAAAAAACAAACAAACAGAGAAATAAATTAATTCCTAAACCAGTTCAGTCCTAATGCAAACTAGTTTGTACTAGCAAGTAGCAAGAAAACATATGTAACTGTGATTGAGGCTATCTAATCAAGGAAATATTTTTGGTACTGAAAACAAGTACAGCAATAGAGTTTTATCTAGTCCACCCTTTTTCTTTTTAAGAATGGAAACTATGGTACACTATATATCACATCTGGTTATGAGGAACTGAAATAAACTTCTATTTATTTTTTTTTTCCTAAACGATTGTCAATGTATGTTACTATTCCTCATTCTGACTGCAGTAGCATAAACTCTTCCATGTGTTATTGAAAGTTGATTCTATCATTTTTGTCCAAACCACTTCACACAACACAATTCAACATTTAAAAGAACTGGGTTCACTGGGTTTATTGCTTTTGTTATGTTAAACTTGATGCTAACCAGCACAATCCCAAATATGAAAACACTTGATTTAAACTATGCAAGTAGTCATGACAACATGAGTAGCTCTACTGACAAACACATCTGGTTTCAGGTTCATGACCCTGGTGAGTTTTGACCAGCTCTTTGCCTATGCATCCTGCAGATACATATTGGCTGCAAAATGCTCCTGCAGAGTAAGAGATGAAATCCACAGGCTGGACAAATGCCTGCAAGATGGATAAATATAATCAACTTGCCAGAGGTACTTCCTTTGTGTCAGATTGTTGCAAACAAAGCGGTTTGATAACCTGTGCCTTCAAAAACAAAAATTCAAGGTGGCTAAGATCAGTTTCCTCAATCTGACATAATCAGGTTTTAGGTATTATTTTCATGACAGAGGCAATGACTTGACCTAGATTCGGATACAATGGTTATTTATGTGAAAATGTTACACATATTACTCAAGTTACAGGAAGCTTTTAAGATTAAAATTTGCATTGCATAATAATAGTTCCAAATATGTGTGTAATGATCAATAAAGTGCCCACAAAATCCAGTGACCCTGATGGCAGTGTCAGTAAACTGCTGCTGTAGTCCAGGCTGACAAAGGGACAAATACGGTGTAGCTAGCAGCAAGTCACCTGCTGTCTTCTTGTAACCAATAAGCCAGTTCTAACTGGGTATTAGTGCTGAATACATAAATGCTGTGCTTTTTATATAAATACATACATTAATTATATATTTTACATACATAATACACATACACAAAACAAAAGAATCTAGATGAGGATTCTTTGGCCATCACAGACTCCTCATTGCTGCCTTCTAAAATGCACAACTTTCATTGCTTTCATTAATTTTACCCAAGCAGAGCTTACCTTCCATTTTTGCTTGGATGACTTTTGAGCTGAGCTTCCAGCCATGGATTAACCAGTTGCAGTTTAATGTCATACCTTTCCATGAGTTGCTACTGTATGGATTAGTCACTGCATTGATCTTGGTGAATGAAGTCCAGTGTAGTGACTGAGTTCCTGTGCTAGCAGAAGACAAGGCATTACCGAGTTATATTTCTATTGCACACCTCACTGAAGAGTGCTGAACTAACGTTTGTGCTGCTGGTGGGACAGACTCCGGTTCTTCTCCTGTAAAGGTATTTCAAATGGCAAGAGAGAAAGTTTCCAACCATTTGTTGCAATAGGCTTCTTACACCAAGGTTTCATTTTGAAATCTACCATATTAAAGCAGTGACTGACATACGAGACTTCTTATTTTGTGGTGTTGGGACTTTATATTCTGTGATGTGCTACATCATCTTGTACTATTTTTCCCTTTTTGAGAAAGCTGGTTATGGCAATGTTAAGAAGATGTTCACACCACAGAGCTATGCCTCCTTTTCCCTATATGACATGCAACAAAAGGTATATATTAAAAATAAAGAAGAAATCACCTTTTAAACATTGCATTATGATGTTCAGCTAAAACAATGTTTCTTTGGAGAAATGGGACAATAATAACTTTAATATGATGGCAAGATCTGAGGAAGTTAAATTTGATTTTACAGTGGCTAATAGTAGCTGAATATTTCAATGTATACATGCTACATTTTAATGTAGACATTAAATAGACATGTTCTCTGTCCTAAGGTCATAAAACAGAGAAGGGAAAGATAACTATGAAGGAGATTTCAAAAGTTCAGAGTGACATTTAGGTGAGAAGCTTTTGTGAATTTTAAGTATTTTTGTACCTTTTGAAATGGCTCCTTTCATAAAATAATTGTGATTTTTTTTTTGCCCAGGTATTCAGAAATCTTAGTAATAATGTCAATTAATTTTATTTGGGGTTTTCTTACTGAAAATGTAACATATTTAGTCCTGATCCATTTAATAATATGCTCTGGGGAGGAAAGGAGGCAAGTGCAAACAGGGTGAAGCACCATGAAAGGCGTCTTGGACAACAGCATTCTAGTGGAACCAGTCTCATTTAGCACAGGAGAGAGAACCTAATGTAACTTGGCTCATGTTTTAACTCTCAGTAAGCAGGGTTCGAGCATACTGGGAATCAGCGAACAGAAACTTCGAAATATTTACACATATCCAGACAGAGCAAAAAAAGTTCACATCCATAATTAATGGTCATTAAAGAGAAAAAAAATCAAAGTAAAAGATGATGCAGGTTCTGTCAGCCAAGCTGAATTTAAACCAGGGCTAACTATAGCTGCATTTGACAGCTGAGTTCACAATTTGGCTCAGGTCTGGTTAAAGCATAATCTGATCAAGAGCCTCTTTTTATTTCAACTTTCTGCTGAATCATTTAGTTTGGGAAAGAAGTATGATTCTGGCATCATATCTTAAATTATGAAAATTATGAGATCGTTCTTATGATGTAAAAGGGTAGTATCACTCTCTTTTATTAATCTCCACAGTTTGCCCAGGATATTTTTGTCCAGGAAACGTACGTGTCACTTATCATGTAAGACTTATAGTAGTAGTAATTTTATAGTTGTGTGTGTAACCTTGTTAGCTTTCTTTTTTTTTTTTTTTTTTTTTTNGGAAATTTTACATTTTTCCATTTTACAAATGGAATAACTGAGAAGGATTATGCCATTGACAAGCTTGTAAAGCGTTCAAACTTGTCAATGGCATAGATGAGTGGTTCCCAGACTGTGATGCACATATAAGTAGTTGTATGTAAACTGGGTGGTATATGATGTAAAGTTGCCACTGCTATAGAATGAACTCTCTAAGACAATGGTCTCCAAAGTGGGGTGTACCCAAGATGACCTGTTGGAACACAGGAAGAAATTTTTTCATGAGTACTATTAATAAATAGTTTAAAAAGAAATCATTTAATGTATTTCATCTTTGGGTCATCTTTTTTAAATTTCTATTTTGTGTATGTTTTATAATGTACATAATGTGTTAGTACAGTCATACAGGTATGTAATTTATAAATATGTGATTATACATATACTTGGGGAGCACGCTCAAAATTTTTGTGCTGATAGGGATGCATGATCCAAGAAGTTTGGAGACTGCCATTTTAATGGTCAGTCCCTAAGTGACCAAAGCGGGCTTCCCATAATTTGACAATTCTCCCCTAAAAAATTGGAAAATGTTTCTTGAGGCTTCATCCAAACATCACTGAAACAAATGGAAGCCTTTCCAAAAATTTCAAGTGAGTTTGGATCAGGCCCATAAGAGTTACAGCAGCAGATATAAGAGCAGGTATCTGGCATTCTGAATCCTACTCATATAGCCCAGCTGACATTGCACGCCATAAAGTACTATATAGATGGAGAGGAAGGAAAAAGTGGTAATATGTAATTCTGCATAGCAAGAGAGTAGTTTTATGGTGAATACATAGATAAATATGCAAATCAAGCATTGTTATAAGGCAAGATGAACACTTCTTAGATCACAGTAAAGGGTATAGTTAGCAAAACATAAATTTATCTGTCAGCTATGTACCTTTTCTACTGTTACACAACATAATCAGAAAAAACAGAACACTTGACACTGCTATTGTCAAATAACCAAATACACAGCCCACAAGTTTTGACAAACAATGGTATTCTGTCATCCTAAAAATGAGTGCCATCTTATTCCTTAGCCCATGAGTTGTCCACTCAGGAGCACAGCTTTGTCGCTAACCAGAAGCACTTTGTGGTACAAGACAACAATCCTTTTCTCTCATGGATTTATTTTATTATTGAAGGCTATGTTTGTGTGGCATTGATCAGCACTAATTTCTCACTGACCACAGTGCCACCGCTCTAAGAGGAGGTGTGCTTATACGTGATGCCAGTCATGATGTCCCTCAAGCAGTTCTAAGGCACGTTTTTTTTCTCAGATCTGAATGATTAAGAAGGGCACCTGAAACACAGCTGTCACTGCCATTGCACTCTAGAAGTGTTGCAATGTAATGCGACACTTTTATGCACCAGAAACAATTCTATTACTATAAAAAAAAGGTAGGTGCATTTATTCTAATGTCTAAAATCAATCATCAGCTACCAGGAATAGATCATGCCTGAAAAGCCATTGCTTTCCTCCTCATTTCCAATAGTAACACCACTGTAGGCCTGTCTGTAACTGGCATAAGTGACTGGGGGGGTCAGAATGGGGCAGCTTAGAGCGCCAGCATGTTTTTCTTGCCTGTGGACCTCCTTCCACTAATCCAATCCAAGATCTCTCAGCTGGCTTTTGAGCACTATGCAGAGCTACTGCAGCCCTTCCCAAACAAAATTTTGCATTGTACCAGATGCAAAAAGGTGACTGATGCATCCAGAACATCTTTAATTAAATAAAACACATGGTTATTAATAATATTTAATTACAGAGGATATCACTGAAATTACATTAGTTCTAGAAGAATGCTCAAATATAGATCCAGGGCAACATTTTAGCACTGACACACTACTACTCCGCTGTTGTTAATATGATCAATAGGACATTGACTGATGTGTCAGCACTGGACTGTTCTGTAGGTACTGGCACGCTTGTGCTATGGCTGCTGCTGGAATTTCAATCTATACACAAGGGAGGGACTTAGATTATTTCAGAGGGTGCAGAGGGGCTCATTCATTAGTTTGGCCTCATAAAAGCTTACTCTGCTGCAAACGTAACTGGCAGCACCTATTTTAATGTAATAAAAAGAGTTCATAAATCAATGTTGCAACAAGTATCCCCCTTTAGATATACCCACTAATGATCTTAGCTCTTAGGAGTTGGCTTTCCTTTCCTTAGTGTCAGGTCAAAACATCTGGTTGACTCTTCAGTACTGCAGAAGCAGCAAAAGCCAGCAGTCGAGTGGCTATAAGGGCTCTCTGACATCACCAAGCTTTGTAGACTTGGCTGCTGCTCAATAGACTTGCTTGCCTCCACCCTCCTGCCAGAGCAGGTAATGCTTATATACATGTTTCTCTCTGCTGCCCTGCCCCAGAGATCGCTGCTACTATTAGTGCAGCAAGGAGGCCCTGTTGCTGCCTCCAAGTACTTTACAATGACAATACATTTTCTTAAGCTAAGTCCCATTATGCCCTTTTATAAAAAGAGGAAACTGAATCGCGAAATGTTTAGGTGGCTTATCCAAGATTACAAAGCATCATCAAAGTGGTAATTCTTATGTAAGTCTTGGAGAAAGCAGCATATTCCACTGAATCATGCTGCCTCCCAACCATAAATAATGATACTTGGATTCAGCACTTTCAGATCTATGAGCTATTTTGTCCCTGACTGATGGCTAATGGAATCAACTGCTTTTATCCTCCAAAACCTAAAGAGACATAGGGTATATTTCAAGCTTATCTTACGAGTGAGTCCATTGTGGAATAGATAACAAGGTGGTGGTTCCCGGGAAACTTTTCATTTTAGACTAAATAGGCAATTTTCTGAAGACATGCATATAATATTTAAAAATAGAAACTCCAAGGGAGCACAGACTGGCAAAAGCACAACATGCAGAAAAGGACAAGGTCAAACTTGTATATCCCTTTTCACAACCAGCTGCCCCCCACAAAGCCTTTGAGCTTGGACATTAGGTAGGGCAAGGCTTTGAAGGTAGCCTGCCAGAAACAGACAGATGGACCCCAAAGCACTCAATATCCTGGTTCATCTGCTACCTCTTCACCAACAGTACCCCATTCTGCACTTCACAGATGTGAACGAGGGGAAGAGCACAAAGCCTACCATACACCTTCATAAAGTTTATGTATATCTGAACATGGTTTCTGTTACTATTTTATGGTCTGGAGTGTGTTAACAGGAGATAAAGAGGAAAAATGGCTGAAGAATTAAAGTATCTATAGAGCTGAGCATGTCTATTTCAGTCCACTGTGGTTTAGATTTGCCACCTGACATGAGAAGATATAAAAGGTTATGTTACTCTTCAGCTCAAAATGCACCTGTATGGAAAGTCCTGGCATCCCTCATTAAAAGGGATAGTGCTTGACCTAGCATTGAGGTTAATACTAATATGTTCCTCAGGAGCCATGACTGTGGTCCCTCATTACCATTACCCTCTTAATGCTGTTCTAAACACTGGTACCCTAATTGATAAACAGACTCAGCCAGTTTCAGACCTCAGAGACTGGCAGTTAGAATTTGAGATAGCTACCCTTTGAGGCAGGCAAGGAGAGAAATATATATATTTTTTTGCCTTAGGTGTTTGCAGAACGTTAATCAATCTTCATGTGATGCCAATGGTTCACAGATAGTGCTTCAGTGTAACAGGAAATGGTTTCTCTTTTCCCACTGTGAGATGCTATTTCTGAGGAGCATTTGATATGAGTCTGAAGTAACAGTGCAATCTGAATTTGAAAGGACCATTAACCAGGAAAAATTAACAAAATACATAGAAATGACTGAGCTCAGGTGGCCAGTTTTCCAGCTATGACCTTTAATTCTCCATGAAGTGAAGGTATTTATAAACTCAAACATTCTCACCAATCTGGTTATTTAAACAGAATGGTGAAATGATGCTGCATGTGTAGAAGGAAGCCAGAATAAGTGTGGGGGTAAGAAAAAACATGCAGTTATAACCCAGTCATATTTAAAGAAGAAAAATTCATATTCAAGCACATGGTATATTAAGTCATGAACTTTATACTGTGAGACTAGTGTAAATATGTAACTGCATTAAACATACATATACATAAAAATATACTGAATGAAATATATATTTCTCCAAAAAAATCTGTTAGAATACTCAACATATTTATATATTTAGGGAGAAAGTGTAAGCATGTAAGCAAGGTCTTCAATAACCATATTAAGTTACTTGTATCAGTTACTTATATCAATATCCATATTAAGTTACTTATATCAGACTCAACTATCAAAAATTCAGCTCAAATACAGGCTGTGTTTCAGAGGTGCATAGAGTCCAAACCAGTTTGTTCATTTCAGACTGCCTGAACCTGGTACATGCATCCTCACTGACAACTTTCAATACAGTATGTGCTCCCTGACACTAAAAGTTTACCTGAATTGTGGCCAGAGCGAACAGATGAGTGGAACCTCATGCACCAAGTATCAGTGAATTGGTACTGGCATTCATAGGCAAGTAAAATTCACCCCTGCAGAAACTGTTCTTTCCTTATCCTAGCTAATTAAACACAGATTTGTTACCCTTTTGAGGGTATACAGTCCTCATGCTCTGAAAGCCATCGAATACCTGCTAACATAACTACCTCTGAGTTTTGTAAAGAAGCAGCTAATGACAACAAAGCAAGTCACTAATCATAAACAGGTGTAAACCCAAGGCTTTTTAAAGGAGGAATACGAGTTCCTGGTCCAATATGCATTTATTTTAAAATGATACTTTCAGAGCACCTAACGATCCAAGTCACAAGCCATCATTCTCTTGCACTTGGCACTGTATAAGCACACACAGAAGCAATGCACATTCACCAGACAGTTTACAATTCAGTTAAAAACAAAGATACAGTAGAGGGATATGACATGGAAAGCACAGGCAGACAATGAGATTGGTTGGGTAATGAGTAAATTGAAAAATGTTATTTTGATGTGTCTCTTCTTCTGCATTTCTACCTTCCAAGAGGCGATAAAAATAGTTAAAATCCCTTAATTTCTCCCCTAATAGTACTTCCCCAGGTGACCATATGCCACAGGGATGCTGTATGATCACAAGTGGGAAAAATACCAAAGATCATAAGGGGAATGAGTCACGAAGCAGTGAGACATGTTCTAAAAATATTTACAAATCCTTAGTTAGAAAAAAAGGGGCTGTTGCAAATGACACTTCTTGGGCAAGAGGATTCTTTGTGTGGACAAATGGCACCTGTGACTTAACAAATGGCAAGCTTTTCATGTGAGACCAATTTTCAAAGTGCTTATGAATATCTCTCTCCTGAATTTCATCCTCAATTTTTGCTTAAACTATCTTGCATCTTACATGTGGAGAAAGAACAAGCTTAATCGGAGCAACTGTAAGCCTTTTATCAATTCATTTATCCATTTAAGGACTCACTCATTGAACCTAGCCATAAAATGTTAGAGTTGCAGTGCTGCTCCTGTCTATCAGCTTGTGTCCCTGAATTCTTTGTACCCTCAGGGGTGTTTTATCTTTTGAGAAATGTGACAGTCTGCCTTTTGAGCCTGGCCTCGGCAGAGCTCCATAACCAATATATTGACAGATATAAGGTCGCATGTAAAGTGAAGCAGTTCACAACTTGTGTCTGTCAAGCTGCTTTTGTCTCCAGACACAGCATCTTTTAAAACTATTACAGAACCTTTCAAACCATTAACTTACTAATGACATCTGATTAATATTTTTTCCCAGGGATCTATGGATCTATCATACATCATTTCCCAGTATTTTTACTTTTTGGAAAATATAATTATCATATCTCCAAGCATACACAGAACTGATCTTTGGAATGTTCCTTAGCTGTCAGAAGAACAGGTTCAAAATGGGGAGAAGAACTCACTGATACTGCCAGTATTTCTGACATTTTTACGGAAATGTGAGTTTATTATTACTACAAGTAATTGAATTTGCAGTTTCCCTTTCCTACACTTTGAAGAGTAATGAAGAGAGACAGATGTTTCAAAGTAAATTAAAAGCAGTCACGTCACCTCTAAGAACATGCTCATTCATAAATACTAAATTCAAAACAATACAGGACTAGCTGTGGAATACTACAGGTGTCTTTATGAGGTCAACCATCATTTCTGATTTTGCAGGACACACAGATATACAGCTCTAGTCACATCAACACCTCCTTTTGGAGATAACACTATGCAGGTTGGCCAATGATTTCTATGATTTCCTCCTTGTTTTGCCTTACCTGAATATTGCTGTTTCCAGCACCCCAGCTAGGGGAACATGATGGTTCAGATCCTCAGGATAAGCATTTTCTTTTAAAATTAATATTTCTGCAAAGGTAATAGAAAACAACAGAATTACTTCTTATGTTGTTTTTTCATGTCCTTAGGACATTCCTTCAAGATGAAACTGTGAAAATGCCAAAAGGCATGATATTCAAGGTTGAATTTCTTGAATTTTATTTGAGAGGTATTCAATCTCTTGATGAGATATATGTTTATGTATAGATAGATAGACATAGATGCTCACATACTTTAATTTCCTGTCTTAACCAAAGTCACCAGCCTAATATTAACACTAATTATTAACATTAATGTTAATACTACTTATTGGACCTTGAGAGCTTTTGCCATTTTATGGCCTTTTCATCTTATGCTCTTGTATACAAGGTTTAATAATAGTGCAGCTTTAGAATGATAAAATCTTTCAGTCAGGAGCTGGAAGCACATTTAAGAAGAGACTTAAGAAATGCACATTTTAAATCAGCCTTTAAAATATTTCCTAGTCAAAGTAGTAAATTCATTGGTCTAATGTAGAATGATAGACCCAGGTTTTGGTACTGAGTTGCTGTCCTTTATCTCAGTGAAATAATCATGTGTCCAGCTAATGGTAGACTATATTGCTGTCAATATCACTTTCGAGTTATTAGGTCCAATCAATGCTAGATAAAAGGAAAAAAGGTGGTCAACAGGCAATCTAGCTTTCAGTTTAACACTCCCTTGAGGATTTTCATTATCCTTTCCTTTTCTGTTCTCAAGGTTAGCTCTAGCTAGACTATTTCTAGCTTCAACTTCCTGGAGATAATGCACATCCACAATAGCCTTGCTCCTCCAACGTCAGTGTGCCCTTCCACCTGAGTAAGCAGAGTCCTGTCTTCTTTCTATTATTTGTGACCTTTTCCTGGGTTAAAAGGTCACTCCAGAAGCAGACAGGTTTCACTTCTTATGGTGATTGCAGTGCAGAAAGCAGGCTTCTACCTTGTTAGCAGTGACATCACTGTACATTAAAGACATCATATCTCCTTTCATATTAAAATGCCTGTCAGTTCTGCTGCTCGCAGGCTGTAAATCTGCCACAGTATCCTGTGCTTGGGAGCTTTCATTATGAAAATATGGAAGATAAGCTCTCTGCTTTACTGTCAAAAGGAAAAAGTAGTCTGGTAGTAATGAGGTTACTTGAAAAATAAACGCACATTTTCTTAAACATGGTTTACTTAATGTGTGGTGAATTTTTAGATCCTTTTTATTTCAATTCCTAAAAAAATTCAAGCTTAAAACCCAGTATGAGTAAAGCATGAATATACGGTCCTGTAGAATTTATTAATGCATAGATTTTGCACTTGCTCATGCAGTAAATCATTTGATTTTTCCCTTTGACTTTGGCCCTCCAGCCTTGAGAGAAATGACATACCGGAATTTAACCGGTTTCTCATCTTTATATCACATGGATACAAAGAGACTTGTACATTCTGCAAGAAAGTGACAACTTTCAGCTGTTATGTGTATGAACAGAAAATCCAGACAATAGAAAAATACATCCTAAACAGCAAAAATATATATATAAAAAAATATTGATTGTTTCCTCTCATGGCATCATTAGGATATTAATAATACCTTACTATTACATAAAGCCTTTCTTCCATTGATCTGAAAGCACTTTACCTAAATCATTCCTCTTGTTTTACAGAAGGGAAACTGAGACACAGAGAGGTGAGATGACCTGTCTTAAATTTTGAGAGTAGTTCAGTAACAGAAATGAGAGCAGATCCTACATCTCTAGAATAGCCTGTACAATACATGGCTTGCTTATTTTGACAGGAAATTTGCATCATTTGCTGATCTACCCCTGAACTGTTCACACAAAATGTGATAAATAATTTATTATTCATTATTGGGCTAAAATTATCACAGATGTTGCTTTACTATTAAAAGAAAAAAAAATCTCCTTATCCATTTTGTGTGAAAATACTAATCTGGTGCTATTCCCCATTTCTATCAGAATTCCCTCCACATGAGGAAACTTCAGCCTATGAGCATAGCATGAATACTTTCATTTTCCAAATGACATATTCTGTTGTCGATACTCTGTTTGAGGAGGTGAAATGAGTAGCTCAACAGTTCTTTATGGACGATGAAGCCTTTCATCTACAAGGCATTTATTTTAATGTCTGAACCCTACACCCAGAGACAGAAATATATATTTAGGTTGTGCTGCGTGCATTATGTGAAATCAATTGGTAGTGTCAGTTCCAAGCAGAGAAGAGCACAGGTGAAAATCATGAAAAAAAGACTAAATGCAAGATGATGACTTGGATGAGGAAGGTGAATGCATAGGAAAAAATCAGTAGCTGAAAGGATAAAATGGTTTGGATATGGCCTGAAGAGGCAAGACCAGAGGATTCCACATATGTCATGGAGGAAACAGAGCATTTTTAACTCAGTGGAGCTGGAAGTGAAATGAAACAAGAGAGCAAAGAAAAACAATGTGTGGTACGAACACGGCTTGCTTCTTCACCTTCCACTTTCTCTGAAAACAGAGGGAATTTTCTTCCTCTTCTTTGCAGAATGAAGTCCTCTGTTTACGTAGAGCAGAGCAGAGTAATGACAGTTGTAGTTCTTTAATGATCCAAGTCATAAGGATTTATAATCCATTTTACAGCAATGTTGCCAATGCCTTTTTTGCCACAAAAGTCTGCAAGGACTGCTGATCAGGCTGTTGTGTCATCTCTCCTCTCCTTGGAACAGCCTTTTGAACCTTTCCATTTTCACAGTCACAAGTCCTGTCTATGCTGAGTAGTTTCGCCACTGTTTTCAACATCCACGCAGGTCCACCAGCAATAACAAGGATACAATTTTTAATGACAGGTGGTCTGAATTGCTACAGGGACTTTATGTTACTGCTCTCTAATTTTCTAGGTACAATTAGGTGAGTGAGAAAACACGGGCGTTGGTTTTGCCCTAAAGCTCCTACAATTCCTACAACTAGTAGAGCTGCACTGATAGTACAGATGGCAGTTTTACCTGAAAGCTGAAAAATGGACCACAGAACAGTGAGTCAGTTGCTCTGCATCATTTCTCTCTCCTAGAAGATACTATTCATTCATACCTGTTAGCGCAGATCTGGAACAGTTAGTACATAACCTTCGATATTGTTTCATATAATTTTTCCAGTAACACACTCGTTTCTTGTAAAAGCAGTCAAAACTAAAGTATATAGGAATATTTTCTTGCATGTGTGAACACCAGGGAAGCATAACTGAACAGCATGTTTGAGGTTTTTACTACCTCTGAAACTGCAGGCCCTGAGGACTGGATCACAGGCAGTCGCACTGTATTGACAGATCTATATTTATGAATAGCATCCTTATTTTCACTAGTGTATCCATTGAAATGATAATAAAGTTTAAAAGGCAGGACAGATGCATAATGTACACTGTTAAAAATTAACTTCTGACTGAATATGAAAATTTATGCTTTTTTTTTTTTAATTCCTAACAAAACTGCTTATCTTGCATATATATAATTTCTAGTCCTCCCTTTTGCTTCTACCTATTTTTGTTGTTACATTACAAAATAATCACATTCCATTTTCTTCCTTTAACTTGGGAAATAATGATTCTGTAGTCAATGGCCAAGAATTGGGGCCAGTGGAAAATACCAGCTCGCAAATGCCCTAGGAGTGACCTAACATTGACATTAAATCACATCTTATTTATGAAGAAATTGAGCTCTCTAGCTAGTGAAGGCACAGAAAGAACTCAGTGATTATATGACAATCTCCATTATTTTAAATACTTAATTGTTTAGCTTGCTGGATTAACAGTAGATCAAATATTTATGTTTGAAATTACTGAAACTAGGAATATTTGAGATTTTTTCCTCCACGTATCTTCCCTATTTCCCCTCCACTTCAAAAATAATTTATACTAATAAAAAGAGCTTCTTCCATCTAATCAAATTTCTTTTAATTGTATGTGGGAACTGAGCCACGGAAGATGCGATTCACCTAAAGTCACCCTGGAAGCCTCTGGCAGAGGCATATGAGAACCCAGATATTCTGAGTTACAACAGACACCATCATTTTTGCCTATTTCCTTTATCCTCAAAACAGTAACTTGTCTCAGCAGAGTAAACATTGACTTGGTAGCCTCTACACATGCCTTCCACTCTGGCTAATATCCAGGAAGATGCTCCTCACATAGACAAACGGAAACATCTTGGTATACTTATTTTCTCTCTAACACCCAATCATTATTTCATTATTTGCATTCCAGTAATGTCTAAGGAGGCTCTGCATACTCTATAAATATACAAAAGCAACAAAACCAAAGGTTTGCAAGTCCCGAGTTTGAAACCTTAATCTCTTTTTTCATGTCTTCATTTTTCAGTATTTTTTCTTCACAAATGTCAGCAATTGCTTTGAATTTCACACTTACCTACACTTCTTTTTTATATAATGTTGTGGACTGTCAATAAAACTCAATTTGCCACTGTTACAACTATTACTTAAACTGCCCTGGCTGCTCTAGTGAAGTAGCACTGCTGGGTTTGGTCTTATGTCCTACAATTTCTGGAAGACTGAAATGTGTGGATGGAAAAAAATCCTGCTCAATTTATTTTAGGCTTGATCTCTAATTTGATGCTTGCTGAAATCTGTGGAAAGGCTCTCAGACTCTTTCCAAGGAGAGGGAAAAACACATTTTCCCCATATATGAAATACCTGTGGAGGCTCAGGTAAATGGAAAAATTGGGTTGAGAGGCTAGAGTAAGTCAGGTGATGGCAGATCCTGTTAGTTCCCAAAAAGACTTATTCACCCTATGAGTCAGATGATATTTCTTCCCAAGAGCATCAGCTGGATCCTTAACTGGAAAGGGCCAGAGAGGGTCAGAAAGGTGATTGAACACTTTTTAAACTTCCTTCTTCACTGGATTTCAGAAGAAGGTATGGATTGTTTTTACCACACTACAAATTAGAGCTGCCTTGTATTTACTTCATATCCCCAGGTCTTCGTCAGAAGCATTTCTGGGGAGCTGGAAACTAATCTTGCAGATTCTTTACACCAGCAAGTCAATTTAAAGTAACCACTTTGGCCTGTCTCTGTGCTTAAACTTGACACTGGAGTTTTCGACCTAAAGTACCAAATTAGCATCATTGAACTGGCTACTGAAAAGCTGACATTGAAATGTCATCTGGAATTGATATTCCACACTGAGAAAAAAATAGAGAACACGTTTCATTCTTTTAGAAAGTCTAAACACAGAAGGCCATGTCCATTTACCTATTTTGGATAGAAACTAGATAAACGTTGCAGAAAAGAACCAGCAGGGGTTTCCAGTCTTTACTTAAGGTAACAGAAAGCACAGTTTTCATGTGATCTATTAAGCCACAGGAGAGACAAACATGACAAAAGGTAATCATGTCACTTAATCTGTGCAGGAAGATACAAACACCCTAAGGAAGTGAGCACAATGTAAGAACTTGAAGACAGAATTTTATTGGGCTTTTCATAGAATCATAGAATGGCTTAGATTGGATGTGACCTTAAAGATCATCTAGTTCTAACCGTTTTACCATGGGTGGGAATATCTTCCACTGGACCAGGCTGCTCAAAGACCGATCCAACCTGGCCTTTAACACCTCCAGGTATGGGGCCTCCACAGCTTCTCTGAGCAACCCTTCTTCTATGGAAAATCTGTAGGACAAATCCAGTGGTTTTTGATTAAGGTCCAGTTTAAAAATACATTAACTTTTTAATTGAGAACATGGCTGGGAATCAGCAGTTCTGATGATCTCAGCATAGCTAGGGAAATAACGTCGGATAACTAAGCCTTCATTTAAGGGGAAAAAAAATTTGATCTTTTTTTGTATAGGTACAGATGTAGACTACCATGCAAATGCTGAAAGACTTGAATTCTCTCATCAAAATGCATGTAAGGGGGGATATCAAGCCTCTTAAGGTTCATGAAAAAGTTTGTCCCTCAGGGAAGACAAGGAGAGCACTCCAAGGAACAGAGGGAGTTAAGTGGACTCTGAAAGCTTCTGAGGATCTTCTGTTTCTTATCTACAGACCTGAAAGTCTACAAGAAGAGAGAAAGCCTCAAGCTGAGTTCTCACAATACTCTCCCCAGCTCCCTGAAGACCTGCTGACAGCTCCCTGTTTACCAGGAAGTTTGCTGAGGAGGAAAAGGAGTGAGGTCTTATGCTTCCTTTCTATTGCTTCTTCCTGCACCCTTCAATGTCCAGTTCCTTACCCCCAGGACATCAGAATAGGACTTCTAAGAAGCACAAATCACAGTGAAAGAACACAGCCCAGCAGGGAGGTTATGCTAATTTCAAGAGAGTCTGAGAGGTCAGCCTCAGCAGTCCTGTGCCAAAGTGCAAATCTGGCACGGATCTGTTCTCTGCACACAGCACAGTGAGACACAGAGCCCTCAGCAAATCATACTAGCCTGCTATCAGACAACAGCCTGGGGCGGCACAGCAATGAGAGGGAAGCTAATCCCACTCTTCTTGCACAGGAGTTACTTAAGGACTGAAAAGCAGACGAGCTACTTGGGTGGCAAAAGCTTTCTTGTCATGAGGTTGAGCAGCACAAAACATCAATGCACGTAGTTCTGCCTTAGGAATCCCATGAGACAGCTGTAGAGAAAGCATGTATGGTGCTTTCTTGATCCCAAGTGGATGGAAAGGATCTGAACCTAAGAGTCTTATTCTGAATCCACTAAGAGGCCAAAGCAACTAGGATCCATTGCTGAGAAGTTTCTAAAAACAAGCTGTGACAACTATCAGTCTAACAGCTATCTTTCTGGTAGCAGCTCATCGAGATGGATTTCTTTTAAGATTTCAGATATATTCTCAATGATTTTTAGAGGCATCCTTAGCACGGAGAAGTAATTAGCAAAACTCGCACCAGCTTCAGTGGGAGCAGAATCTCACCTACCACCACTCAAACTCCAGAAATGTAGTATTATGTTTACTTCAGGGGCCTCAAGAGACCTTGCAATAACAGTGCTAATCTTGAATTGCAGAATTTCTCCACCTCAACACTTTTTCATGGAGGCCAACGTCTCCTTCTGCCCCCATGCCCTCAGACGCTATGAACAAGAAAAGTTTCCCTGCATTTTCATTCATGGCCTCTTATTTTATTGTGTAATTAAATTATTTTTTTTCCTTCTCTCTCTTGTCTTTCTAATCTAAGGCGGCACCAAAGTTGATTGTTAAAATTATGCGGAATGTTGTGATTGTGGCAAGAATGGGTTTGTCCTCTCTGACACAATTTTCACGTGGGGACTGTTTAATAAATCGTCTTTTTTTTTTTTTTTTTTATTTATTGATTGTAACCAGTGATTATTTAGGCTGAATTAAAAATCTGTCACAGACATCCTTTTGTCATCTGGATTGTTGCTGTTCTGCATTTAACTTACATCAATGGTGTGCACTTCACAGGAAATAGAAAAACTGGACATTCTTTTTAACGCATTTTGTGTTATATAGCCACCCTGCTCTATGGAAACACTTTTATTTCAAGTAGCTGGGAGAGAAAAACCTTCCTAACTTTGAAGTGTTTTTTATTGCATTGACAGAGAGAGACTGTCAAATTCCATTTCATTTTTAAAGTCAACTGTAAAGTTTTAATTAGGTCCTCTGAAGAAGAATTCTGCAATGCTTTATGTTTCAGAGTCAGCAATAGCATATGATCCGCTGACTTCCATCATTAAGTTCAGTTGACAAAGGCCAACACAACTCTTTTTTTGTAACTTTGTAACCATTTATGTTTGAGGTGAAGATGTTAATATGGAAATTTTGTGAGCTGGGAACGACATTGAACTCCATCATTGTAGTTTATGACCTTTCATCTAAGGCCAAATGTAAAGGCAATCACAATTGTTCTGTATCTCAAGGCCAGCACATAGCAGATGTATGGAATTTGGAGTGTTAGACATAAACTTTTATTACCAAATTATAAATAATTTCTACCACTTACAATGTTCATCTTTCAAGTTCATCTTGATTAAAACACAAGGGCAGCATCTCACCAATTTCCACGAGTTATACAACTAGAAAAGCTGTCATAGAACACTATGAAAGGATAAAGCAATGCAGTATTTAAAAGAACCTACAGATAGCAGGCGTGTAATGTTTTAGATCAAAATCCTTTTTCATCTAGATGATAAGCAAACAAACAAAAAAGGATCATTAACCAATGACGTCTTAATTTTATTTTCACTCTTGAAGCTTTGAAATCTTTAAGGAGCCCACTGAATGTGGATCGCTTAAACCCTTTGAAGACAACCTTCCCGAGGTCACTTGGGTTTTGTCACTCAGGAAATAACACATTCTTTAGGTTGCCTAATAACAGATGTGATGACATAACCTTCCTGGATGTACAAGATGGAAATTCTCTTCCCAGGTGTGAATTGTGCTACCCCATAGTGCTCAGCAACACATGCCTTCCTGCGTGAAGGTTAATTGACCACCAGGAACAGCATGTGAGACTGCTTTGAGACTTACAGCAAACCAAGGAAAATTACCTACGATTTGGGTTTATGACTTGGTCTCAAACCATGAAAGAAGGGAGCTAAGGATATAAAACTTGCCAACCTCTATGCCCATGATTCAAAATAGATGTGTTTGTGAAGTTAACAGGGTATGAGGCAGGAAAGTGGAGGGATTTTGTTGGCTGACATCAACTAACCAAAGTATCCAGACATAGAAACTGTAACTAAATACATGCCCAAACTAGCTAGAAAGCAGCCTAGCAAGCAGAAGGTAAAATAGCTCAGCAGGTTCTGACGGCTAGCAAAAAAAAAAAAAAAAAAAAAAAAAGAACGACGTGGTACGGGCAAGAAAAAAAAAAAAAAAAAAAAAAAAAAAGAAAGAAATACACACTATAAAGACAAACTCATAAGAAATAAAACAAAGAGGAAGGCTCTCAAACTATAAAATATCCCTAGTTGGACTTGCAATATTGTCCTGAAAATTTACCAGCCCAGGCATGAAAAAATCTACTTGCCCAGAGATTTATCACGGAGATCAGTAACAAAGACCAGAATACTCCCTTATCAAAGTGCTATGCACTGAAGCCAGGCTGAATAAACCTTTGCAAGCCTGCTCCCCAGAGTTACTATATTATGTTCCTTTTCTGCTTCAAGTACTAGATATAATCAAGCACAGTTGGATGTTCCTGATTAAGATGATGGTTGCCTGGAAACATGGGCACAACGTGGCCCAACTTTCCTGGCTGTGCCTGCGCTTGAACTCTGGGACAGCCAGGTGAACTAGGTCAGGTTTGCAGACCTCACCTCTTAAAGCCTTTTAGCATAAGCTTTGAGGGGTAAAAAAAAAAGGATACATGCTCAAAAAGAGAAGATAAACAACTCCAGAAGAAGGCAGAATACAAATCTGAGTTCTGAAAAGCCATAGCACGCTTTCTTCGTATTGTGAGAATTAAGAGTTTCACCAAGATACTAAATCAATAATGGAAGAATAAAATTCCAGTCCAGAAGCTTTCACAGCTGATTAACTCCTGTCACGGTACTAAATCCCTTAAAAGAAAACAAAACAAAACAGTATTTTCGAGATATTAGAGAATAGCAGGGAGAATGGGGAAAAAAACGGATGAGAAGATGAGAAGACAACAGTCCAACTTCTTGACCCTGTTCTTTTCAGGTGACATTGAAAAACAAATGGTTCTTTGCTCCTACATTCACTAATTCATCTGTACAATGAACTGAGCAATGCTTTCCTGTCCAGCTGTGGTATAGACAACTACACCGAGACCTGCAAGATGCTCACTCATTTCTCCGATAAGCCCTATGTAAGACAAATAATTTTGGAATTGATAGAATCTCGTTATAGTAGAATGTAACTACAGAGGACTGCAGAATGGCCTGGGTTGGAAGGGACCCTTGAGATTTGAGTCCAACCATTAACCTGACACTGCCAAAATCACTGCTAAACCACGTCCCTGATGTACTGGATCATAAAATTTTTCCTTAAGAAAACGATGGCGCTTGGGGATGTCAGCGTAAGCAAGCCGTAAGAAGCGCATCTCTGCGAGGAAACAGGGTTTTTAGCCAAGGAGGGTCCCGGGGTGACCCCCAGCCAGGACACCCTCACCGCTTCGGGGCAGCTGCATGAAAAACCGACAACGCTTTCCGGCCGCAGCACCGCCAAACCACCTTCTCACGGCCCCAAAGCCCGGGCCGTGGGTGGGACACCCCGCCCACGGAACNTCTGCTGTTTTTTATTAATTTTTTTATTTTTAACCTTCGCGGGGGGGGAAGGGCTGCCCGGCCGTTCGAAGCGTGGTTGTTTTTCCAGGCAAGGTTGGGCTACAGAGTGCCGGCACGGCCCGCGGCGCTGTGAGGCGTGTGTGGCATCACAGAATGGTCAGAGTTGGAATGTTTCTTAAAGATCGTCGAGTTCCAACCCCCCTGCCATGGGCAGGGACACCTCCCACCAGACCAGGTTGCCCAAAGCCCCATCCAGCCTGGCACGAAACACCTCCAGGGATGGGGCATCCACAGCTTCCCTGTTCCAGTGCCTCACCACCCTCACAGGAAAGAATTTCTTCCTTGATAAATTTGTCAGCTGAGATCAAAAATCCTTCTCTTGCTGCTACAGCACAGACTTCTGTGTCTAGAGTATGTACTGGCTTCTTGCACCCCAAAAGATGTGAAGCGTTTGTTACAGCTTAGCTCTATGATTTTATTAAAGCCATTTTAGCAAAATGCATTACAGAGGTGATGAGGCCTTTGGCACTGTCGGAAGTGTACAGGATGCACAGCATGGCAAACAAAAATTACTAATAATTCCAGAAGTTCTAAAAATGCCAAGTGGAAGGTTTAATGCTATAGTTCTCAGAACTCTGTCTCGCTACCTCCACCCTTAAGATTTTGCTTTTATCTCTTTCAATATTTTCTCCTACTGAAAGTATTAAGAGTCAGGGGACTGCCTGTCCGTCCTGAGTGTTTAAAGACCATATGTGAGCATGTTGCTTATCCAAATGTTTTCTCTCGCTTCTCTTCCCAGCTTACCAAATAAGATCAAGATGAGTCTACGGAAGCAAACCCCAAGTGACTTCCTAAAACAAATCATTGGAAGGCCAGTTGTTGTAAAATTAAATTCTGGAGTCGATTATCGAGGTAAGTTCTCCATCTGTCTCTCACACTGAGTAATTGTTTGGGGAGCCTGGAACAGATGCATTGCTTTTGTAAAGCAAAACAGTGTGATCCAGAATCTGGGAATATATGAATATAGATCTCGGAACAGTGACATTAAAAATAGAAAATCAGCTCTGGAGAGACTGAATAAAATAAGTTAACAGGGGATTTAGAGATTAAAATTACTTACCTAAATCATTAACTTCCTTAGTCACAGTTGGTTAGACTGGTGTCTCAGGATGATGCTGAGTTTCTAAACTGATGTTTGTAAAGATTGGCTGGAATTACAATTCTTGAAACATCCAGGCAGTCCCTGTTCCAGTGTTCTGATACCAACTCTTGTTGAAACTACCCTTTTCTTCACCTTGCTGTTCCCCAATTCCTAGTATAGACATTGATCCAGAAAAGCTTCAAACAGAAAACTGTGCTGTTAGTCATAGGCCTATTCTTAATGAGGGATTAAAGACTTACTTACATTCTTGATTAACCAGCTGCCTAGACATATTGGGTCAAGAGTCACGGAGACAGAGGAGAAAGCTTATTCTGGCTTTTACAGCTCATTTTAAGACAGTCCAGCAGTTTTCTTCTGGAACTCTTCAGCCTATCTGTATACCTTCATGCACTGTATGTAGGATCATAGGGTTTTTTAACCAGTAAATTAAACTTCTCTGTTCAATGAAACGTCCTCGTCCTAATCCCATTAGGATGAGACTATCAGCCTGTCCATTTTTCTTTTTTAGTAGTATCCAAACTTAATTAAAATGTCATGTATCTCCTATTGTGCACAAGTTAGATATTTTATTCTAGAATGACTTAAACATCAGGGTCCTGCTACAGGTAGCTTAAGTTCAATTGGCTCAGCTTAGCACTTGTGAGAGGAGACTCGTTTGTGCTGTGACAAGGAGACTTTGTATTACAACAGTTTTAAATTATTGTTCACTGGCAGAGCAAGCAGCACCTTCTTACCCTTTCATGTTCCACTTTAGTGTCTCTCAGCTTACAAAATTTGCAGCCTGTCATTTCTTTGAGAATCGCATTGTCTGAGCATTTCAGGTGGGGTCAGTGGCTTAAAAACTTCACTGCTTCTCATCAGTATTTGGCCTCTGTAAATTCTTTCTTGCAGAAGAATGTAGTGACAGCTCATTAAAGTCAATTAAAGCAAGTCATCATTTATCTAAAAGTATACACAAGGCAGGGCCAAACCAGTTTTGGCTTTTAGATGCACTTTTTATTTTTTTTTGAGGACATTGGTATCTTCTGCTTAGTAAGATCCTTTTGTAACTGCTACTCCCTCCTCAGCAAAGCTAGTTTAATGTGCCTACAGGCAGACCTACCAGGAATTGAACTACAGTCCCTTTGAACACCCTTATTTGTTACTGGATATTTTTTCCCCCCTTCCTTCCTTATTTCCCTCTGCTCGCCTTCCTTCCCACTTGATGTGATCCTGTGGTTAAAACCCTGTATACTGTTCTCATTTGAAAACTATGCACTCTGGTTTCTGCAGAAATTTGACCAACATTTTTAAAAAACAATTAAAACAAAGCCAGTATCTCAGCCTTTTGTGGCAGATCTGTCTAGATTTTCCTAATTGTTGCTGATGTTATGTCTGTACTGCTACCCTCTGAGCCACCCTAAGCACAAACGTGGCCTGATGCAAGTGTTGACATGTAACTGTGAAATGTCTTGGTTTGCTGGCAAGTGCTGTGTGCATCTAAGAGAAGCAGCCCCGGGACAGTAATCAGTGATAATTAATATGTGTGATTTCTGTATGTAGAGATGGATACATATATGAAAACATCTCTACATACAGATAAATCAGGTAAAATACTAGGCAGGATGGGCAGTGACAATATTTAATGCCATTAATGGCCTGAGAGTAAACAAAAAAAAGGAAGAAAATGAAACAACCATGAATGCACTCCCAGAACAAGAGTTTGAAAGTGCTGCATGTATGACCTACTGAGTGGTAGCTTAAGAAGATCCACATGGTCCAATTTTAATTTTGGACAAATATTTTTTTGCTCTCTATTTTTACATGGAGCACTTGAGATTACTGAAGTGAAAGAGTTCTGACTTGTTTGGTTTGGGGTTTTTTTGTGCCTTTAGTAACACTTTGTGAGCAGTCAATTTTTCCTATGTGTATGGAAACAGAGGAAAGAAAACATAAAGGAAAATAATAATCCTCAAACTGTTACAAATTGGCAGAAGAACTTGAATTCCTAATTATTTAATGGAAAATATTACAGTAACACTGTTGACAAATGAAAGTGTGTCCTTGGGGAGGATTCTCAGACTGGAGTTTCTTCCCCTTCCTGAGTACAGCCAATACATTATATTTTGAGTTTTAATGCCAGGTAAAAAATTAGGTATTTTTCAAACAGAAGAAAAATTTATTTTAGTAATATTGTCTGTGTGCAAGGATGAAGTCAGGAAAACACACATGCAAGATGGAGATAATTAATACAGCTTTTTATAAGTTGTTTTGTGTGTGATTAACAAATCAGATTGCATTCTGTAAGCCATTCTGTTACATCTGTTAATCCCCACATTCAGCTCCTTACCAGAATAATCTCTTTGTTGATCAGGTGAGTTAAATCACTGCCATGGTTCTCATCTTAAGGGTGGGTGTAGACACCGAGGGGTGATTCTGAATAAAAAGATGCCATCGTGCTGCCAGCATGTAGGAAGTACTGTGAACAAGGTACAGCCTTCAACAGGGTCTGCGAGAAGTGAGAATATAAATACTTGTCTAAAAGCAGCCCTACTCAAATGCATATTTTCCTGATCAAAAGAACATCTAATATTAAAAATGGCAGTGATTTTTTTTTTCTTGAGTTGCATTAATTAAACTGTAATTTTATTATTATGGGAAGATTACAGTGTTACTTGAAAACCCTTTTGCCTGTTGAAAATGAGGTACATTTTGTGTACACGGAAGCAGAGACTTGCAGTCAACATTCTAGATGCATAGGCACAAAGATAAATATGAAAAAGGCCATATGGTATCCTGTATTAAAAGGGTTGTTTTTCAGCTTCGTTTTTAACAAGTTTTGATGAAAACTCAATTTACTTAGATTTGTCCTTAGGTTATATAGTTACACTTAATGTCACAGGTTCTTTTCAGCTGTGTGGCTTAAAACACAACTGAGAAGGGACAACTTCAACTTTCGAAGTGGAAATTTTCAGCCTTTAGAAAGATCTGCCTTAATGACTTTTTTCCCACATTCACTCCTTACATTAACTGATAAAGTTGCTAGAGAAGTGTCTGGAGTTCCCCACTCCTGGCTTAATTCTTTGAAGAATACTCTGATCTACTGCCTCATCTGGACAAGTTCGGAGTTTTTTTGTTCATTACATAGATACAGGCTTTTTGTGTTCATACACAATGCATTTTTGTTTATTTTAGAATGAATTCAAGCTGATTCACTTTTAAACTGTCACTGTCTTCAGGTGTCCTGGCTTGCCTGGATGGGTACATGAACATAGCTCTGGAACAGACTGAAGAATATGTAAATGGACAATTAAAGAACAAGTACGGGGATGCGTTTATCCGAGGAAATAATGGTAACTCCTCCTCCTTATGTTATTGCTAATGAGAAAATTGTGTCTTGATATTCTGGATTTGAGGAGTGGTTGAGGTGCAGGCAAACTGCCTGTAAGAATATTAGTTTTAGGCTTTCTTGGAAACCTTAACCTCTTCACTTTTTAGTGTTTCGCTTTTCAATGTCTGTGGGTTTTGCATTCTTGTGGCCCTCTTTGTCTCTTGAATTTGAAGTTCGTTTAGAGAAGCCTGCTCTTTTCTAGCCTTTCTTAAGGCTTATTTCGTGCCACTTGAGAGGTTTACTCTTTTTCACTTGCTTCCTGCTTAATCGCTTCTGTTCCATAGAATTGTCTGTTTTGCGAGGCAAACTACTGCATACATTTATGATACAGTACATATATTGATGACATTCTAATATATTCTTGTGGTACAGTTGTCCAGACCTGAATGAATGCTGTTAATTAGACTGGAAGCTGTTTTCATCTTTATAAGTAAAGATTTTACCACCATTCAAGAAAAACGATTCTAATTTACCGTTGAGTCTTTGAATATCCCGATGCAATAGGTGAATTTTAGTGCATTTCAAGGACAATCCCATGCTCCTGAAATGTGTCTGTTATCAGTTAGGCTGTAATAGCAGGACATGCCAGGGAGAAGAATATCTAAAAATAGAGAAGGTTTACAAGTCAGATGCAAAGAGACTTGTAGAGAAGGTAAATAAGGCAGAGCTTGACCAAGTTACTTGAGAAGAAATTGGAGGACAGGAAGGAGGGAGGGAATAAAAAGAAACAAGAACCAAATCCCATGCTACAAAAAGTCAAAAAGAACGTGGCAGCAGTGTGAAAGAGCATTCTGGGAGGAGAAATAATCCTTGAATGAGGCCAAATGCTTTTTGCAAGAAATTTAGATATTAATGAGTGTGGTGACATCACAGCTGGGGAATAAATTATAGAAATAAAAAAATCTTTTTTTAAATCTCAAAACAAATGAATGAGAAGCAGGAGGCTGAAGAACAGGCTGAGCAGAGAACTTAAGACATCCCAGGTTCAGGAGCATGATGTAGTTTCATGTTATGAATGGATCCATTCAGGGGATGTCACCAGCGAAACAGAGGAAGGAGTCTGCTGCTTCATAGGTAATTGTTAGCTTTGCCTAAAGTGCTTGGGATTTCCAGCTTTTGTTTAAAGATCATAGCATTAGTGACTGACACCTGTAATTCTGCTGATTAGAAACTCTCTCATGCCCTGCTCAGTAATGCTGCAGGGTAGCTGGCTTTGTTCTTTCTCTGTTCAACCTGCATCTGCTGGAGTGTAGTTTGGCTATGAATATAATAAATACTGAACCAAAGTAATACATAATGTGTAAATTTGATAGCATTTCTTGAAACCTAGACTTAAAAGTTTCCTGACTTTGTTCATGTTGAATGGGATTTATTACACTGTTGTACAAGCCATGGAAATAAGATGTTTGAAATAAACAGGCACGTTATTTTTCAGGGCCCTCTTACATGTGCCTCTTTCTCCTTTTCACAGTATTGTACATAAGCACACAGAAGAGGAGGATGTGAAGATGCCAGAAGGAGGCTGTTATGTATTTGTGAACCTCTTCAAATCAATGAGCCCTATTTGATTTGTAGTTAATAATCCACAGGTGAAATAGACAAGTGTTTCAATATTTTTTTTAAATAAATGTAAAGCAATGTAAACTTCCTGAGTGTTTTTGTTTCAAAGCATTGCTTTGTTCTACTGTACAGAAAAACAATAAAAGAGAAGCATGTACTAGTGCTGCAAGACTAATTCAAAGCAACAGCTTGTTTAATTATGCTAACAGATACAGATTTGAAGGTTAGCAGGCGTGGAGTAATGGCAAATCACAGCCTTCTATTGATGGCAAAACAATAGTTTTACAGAGGTTGGGAAGGGAAATGCTAGTGTTTTGGTTACAATGACCTGTCCCTTTTGGAAAACACAAGGTCAGCTTTAAATGCCAGTCTAGTAAGAGTCATCAGGTAAAAAGTTCAGCTGTCCAAAAAATCTTGAATTGTGAATTGAATCAAGGGATGTAACAGTGACACTTCAACAGTTACGGGTGGGGAAAGAATTGAATCAAATTAAATGATGCCTAAGGGGTCAAAGAAAGCTCTGTGCCAGCTGAGGAAGTCAGTCACAGGTGAAAGGCTTGCAGTTGGTGTGTGAACCCAGCTAGTAGCTGCTTTGCCTCTTGCCTCAGTGTCCCCCAACCTACCCCAGCTTGAAGTTACATTATTTTCCCCGCACCTCTACCAAACACAACAGACTTCTTCAATAAAAAGAAATTTTAACTAATATCTAAAGCTACTCCTGAGAACAGACTAGGGATCTAAAAGCTTTTGTAGACATGCCACGTGTAATGTCTTCAGACAGTTTGCTCTTCTCCCATTTGCTTCCCCCTCCCCAACCTACTACCACCTATATATGCTTTTTCTTTATATGCTAGCCAGAAATAGAACAACACATTAAGCTTATAGTATGGAATATTGACTGAACAAAGGTTCTGGCTCCCTAAGGCATAGAGTCAGAACTTGTTTGTTTATATTTTGCAACAATGCTCCCAGATAATTAAAGCCCATGAGTAAATGCAGCTCAGTTTTACATGGCTACTTATATCAATTTTACATGGATATTTATATCAATTTATAAATTATCTTTTCTCCAAGGAAAAAAATCTTCAATATTCAGGTATTTCTTAATCTGAGTGGTGCTGCACTTACCCAGATACTCATAATGTTTCCTTGTTTCTGAAAACAAAGTTATAAGTTAAGGTAATGTAGCTCACGGTCAGGTTATTTAGTCAGTTTTCTTAAATGAGTTTTCTGAAGCCCTGCTTTATTCTTTGGGCAGTTTACAGTGCCTCCAGGAACAAAAAGAATTTGAGTTGAGGATGGATGAACACAAGACAATTGTGTGAATGTAACGTGTATTCTAGATCACAAAGCCACAATTTACTAGATAGGTAAATAAGGTATAAAAAATTGGCATTAAAGAGGAGCTGTTGTAATTCATATTCAATTGAATTGCTAAAAAAAAACAAACCCAAACATTTAATTCCTTTAAGTACATCTTACAAGATTTTGCCTCCTTAATTCAATTTTCAGCCTCAGTGTTTAACTCAAGTGAACATTTAAGCTTGACTTCAATTAGACAGTCAAATATTTGGATGTAGTCTGTGTTGAGTTGGATAAAACATTCACCTTGGATTTATTTTATTTTTTTAGATTTTGTTTTAACTTACTATATTCTGTAGGACAACACACTGGTGAACAAGTAAATCAGATGCTGGCCAGGCAGCTTTCAGAACAGCACAGGGAATGCTATCCAAGGTTTAAGGTGAGCCAACCCATTATATATGTATGTAAACATCAAAGTAGAATAGTGTATTTCACAGACTTTTGATGCTTAAAAATGAGTCAGCCTAATTCACAAGATCTTTATCCCATTGGAAGCTACTAATAAATTCTTGCAAACACAATGTATCTTCAGACACAGAAGACTGTACTAGATATTAATGCTCATGTTCTTCATGTTACCTCACTTACCATGTCCTAATGCCCTTGCCCCAATACCTGTGCAAAACGCTCTTACTTGTGGATCAGGCTCACCTACATCAGGACTAATAACATTCCTTGAGCAGCTTACAAGTGCTTGTCCATCCCTTGTCTCAGAGAAATGCACCCAAAATTAAGTAGTCCAAAAGTATTAAGAAAAAATAGTTGAAATTCTAAGACTAAAACTACATACACATTACTTTTATACAATGAGATCGCTTCTTGAAACCGAGGCCATTCAACCACTACCACCAACCCCCCTTCCGTGGGTTCAGTTCACAGGTGGACTCCAGGGCGAGCACTAACTCTGGAGTTGCTGTATCGCTATGCCCAGTGTAAGTTTCTTGCACTAGAAAAGCCAAACTAAATCACATCTCAAACAAAAGCCTGCCTGGGAGCATCCTGTGGAAACAAGAGGAAGTAAGTCCAGAAGAAAAAGCCACGTACTCACTGAGTGGTGGAGCAGCCAGGTTACTACTGACACCTGCAGTGCCCTGGACTGCCCCTATATAAAAGGAGGACAGTTTTTCTTTAAAGGTATACACTGATGAACACTCAGCTTTACAATTTGTTGCCTCCTGTTTCTTAGTTCAAAAGTAATCTAATACAAACTATTCCCAATGTTATTTGAGTTCTTTCTATCTTTTTTTTTTTTTTTTTTTCCATGATGTTACAATGACAGAACAGCTACCCAGAGCCTTATGGGTATGACTTGCCCTAAGTCCTGGACTCTTACCCAGCTCTGAAAACCAGCTGTGCCCTATGGCTGCAATTTTTGGCTATGTTGTTCATGCTGGTCAAGAAAGCATGAAAGTGCACAGTGACGGCCTCTGAACAATTGACTGACGGTACCAAAGCGATGCCTGATCTTTAATGTGCCAACTCATGCCCGTGGCCAGCTCCAGCCCCATGTTGGTCTTGAAAGCAAACAGACTGTAGAGCTAGCAGTTTCAAAGTCTCAGATTCCTGTGCCAAACTGTTCTCCAAGGCTATGAAATCAGACAGGAGGGGGCTTTTCCTGAGCTTCTGTGTTGACCCTGACCGAGGGACTCTTGAATATATAGGAGTCAGTGACCCACACAGCAGCTTTGGGCTGGGCTGCACATCTGGCATGGCTTTTGGGCCTCTGTTGGGTGCTCGGAGCCCATACCTGCAGGACACCTCCATCAGTTCATCATAATGGAGGAGCCTGCGGGCAGCTCCCACTTGGCACTGTGATCGCCCCACCTGCCTGGCCTTGCCTTTCTCTAACAGAGCAGCAACAAGTTCTCATGAGAATATCCTTTAGAAAGAGCGTTGTTTTTCTTGTAAGGACATAATCACCATGGATGGAGTTGCATCTGCACTGTGGGAAAATCCATTTGGGCTCTGTCCAATGCTACATGAATGTGGAAAGCCCAGCATCTGAAGGGATGTACAATTCACTTGCTGTCTGTATTGCTTGTCTCTATTAAAGCAGTCATTAAGCTATTTGTCGCCAGGCCTTTCTTTCTGAGATCCAGAGAGAGCCCCACACCATTTCTGTCTCTCTCCCTTCAGTTGCCTCCTCCGGTGCAGAACACCTGCCCGGCTTGCAGTAGTTACCAAACAAAATAATGGGTTGTTTGGGGTTTTTTTTAGGCTGAATTTGTAAGGGAAGGAGGCATGTGTGTTTCCTTGTGTGTTTCGTTGCCAGCAGTAACATTTGAATCTGCTGTCTCATTTCAGAAAGTGGGATAGGGGAATAGCGAGAATGACCAACTGGATAGAACTGCAAAAACCTGCCAGTACTTTTGCTAACCTTCCACCTAACTAGAGTCAGAGAAACATCTGCAATCTACAAGGAAAGTTTCTGCATCAAAGAGCCTGGTTTGTTCCTGGGTATATAATCTTTCTGCATACTACATTGAGGAAATTTCAAGTTACATGGTTTTTAGTCCATTTTAATTATTGAGATATTACAAAGCACGCATGGTTTTTCCTAGTGCCATTTTTAAATCCCAACTGTGCTTTTTCTTTCTTCTAGAAATCTGCTACACAAATGCTGCTGAGAAAACAATAAGCAGGATGTTTAAGTTGTCTCATGTCTCCTCCTTCCAGCTTCCTACTAACAAAGACATTTACGACAGGAAAAAGGCAAACCTCTCTCTAGTGACAGCAGTGCCACATGGTCTTCTTGTCTGGGCTCTGTCATCAGAGGCATACGCACAGCCTGGCTGAGCTCAAGTGACTCCAGCAGGTCAAAGCTCTGGCCAGAGAAGGCTGAGGCAATGCTGTCCTGGTGGGTGATGCAACCAGAGGCTATGGCGAGGGCTGTATTTCTTATTGGAAACATCTGCCTGTCACGTGGCATTTGGACGTGCAATTTGAGGTTGCTGGTAGGTGTTTATGTCACAGTGATGACTGACTGGCTTTTTTCATCTCTAAGGAGAAGATGGTTGTGACATTTGGTTTCACTGCGGCTTTGAAGCCACAGCATTCCTCTGCTTGAGAGCAGGCAGCAAGGATGAACTCTGCGTAACGCTGTATTTCAAATCAGCCCAGCAATTAACACTGTGTCCAGGCAGCACTGAACAGCTCTTCTGACTGGTGCTGCTAAACCTTCATACAACAACCCCCAGCAGCACATCCTGCCCTGCCAAGAGGCTGCTGCCAGCTTCAGGAGGGAGCAGAGACAGTGCAGATGCGATGGGTCTGGGTCTCTTGTTGGAAGCTCTTCTCCGCATAGGGCACCTGAAAGAGCTGCTTCACACAGAGTATCCAACATCACTGTTTGTGGGTCTGTACTCTCACCCTGCTGCTTTTCATTATTTTTCAGGTGGAAGCCAGTGGAGAAATGTTCCTCACTGGAACTCAATGAAAACACGTGCCCAATGTGTGACAGCAACCGAAGAAGACCATGCAATGCTGTAACACAATTCTGTGATACAAAGACCTGCACTTAACTGAAATACTGTTTTCAGACCCGGCCACTGTGTCAGAATGGCTGCAACGTTTGGTGTTTCCCCTGCAGATCATCAGAGGTCTAGTGCTGCTGCTTTATTATGCTGGAGTTGTAAGCAAGGGATAGTTTAGCTTAGGAATAAGTTAGCAAGGAAACACCATGAGACCAGTTATTTCAGGAAAAGATTAGTCATTAATATAGCATAAAGGTATTCTCTTTTGTATATAAAGTATGAGCAATTACAAACTAGAACTGAAGTAACAATGCAAATTCTTCCTCCCTTTGAACCATTCTCTGTTTTCACTGACAAAAAGAAAGAAAACTGTAAGACTTGCATTATATCTTGAAATTCAGTGAATATAAAGCCTCTTATGCAGAGGTGAGCGGTCGGCAGAGAGCCCAGTACCACCAGTTTGCATGCTTTCAAACTAAAGAGAGGAGAGCTGGGCTGTCAGTGGCAGTACCTGAGCGCCGGCCCAGCCCCTTGTTTCGCGTCTGAAGGACAGGCTGCAGAGCAGGGCACGCTGATGGGAACAGTGCCTATAAGTGGGGGGTCTGCAAGCCTGCCTCCAGTTTTTGAGGGGTGACCCAGGCTGTTTGCTGTCAGAATCCCACACTGGTCAAACCCTGAACAAGATCAAACACAGGCACTGCTGGAGCTGCAGACACAAAACACAGTCATGTCACCTATGTGTTGGTGTATCTCCTTTAGACACAGGCTATGACAGAGCTTTGTGGTGTTCTACAGGAAGAGTGGCCTAAGCACCAGCACAGACTCATTCAGCCCTTAGACACACATTTATCCAAGAAGAAGGAGGACTAAAGGGCACCAAGTGCATTTTTGCCCCTACATCTTTAATAGCTTTCCTGCACCACATGGCCAGCCCCCTTCCTGATGGTCCTGGGACATATGAAGCTGCCCCTCAAGGGTCTGCTGGTTGAAGAAAAGCCAGCCAGCTGATGGGGCTGTTACACCACTCCTCTAGCCCTACTTGAGGCCGCAAGGTGCCAGCAGTATCTTCAGCATCTGCTGATGGTGGCTCTAATGATGACAAGATACTGGACCCTCATTTCTATCCATTGCGAGCAAGGAGCTGCTGGCAAGGAGTGGGGCGAGCCTGCTGACAGTGGCCAGGGTCAGTCCCAATCACCAGAGCAGTCTGCAGGAACGAGGTAGATCCAAGGAGGAGTGGGGAAGCCCGGAAATGGCCAGGCACCGGCACAGCTGCTCCATAACCTGGACAAGGAGCAAGGGTGACAGCCCGGACTGAAATGCAGCTCCTGTGCTAGGGGACAGTCACACAGGTCAGATGTTTAGTCCCGTGTTCCAGCTCTGGTAGCTTGGTGTCGTGTCGATGGCTCCTCCTGGTAGGGTAGCTTGTGGGATGAACTTTCCCGGCCCTTCCAGCAAAATTCTCCTTTTACCATCATCAAAATAACTCCCTTGTAAGTGTGGGAGACAAGGGTGTGCTGCTGGGAGGAAGGGGGATGGCGCAGACTAGAGGGAGCTGATGTGGCTTTGCTTTGCAAAGTTTCAGCAGGGTAATGGGGCAAGCAAGAGTCCGACTCTTCACCTCTGCAGAGGAGCCCCAGGGTGCCCCACAAAAAACCCATGGCTTGCTGCTGCAGCCTGTGCTAGTTGCCTTTGTTTTCATTGCAGAAGCTTGGAGATTTAAGGAGGAAAAAAAAAAAAAAAAAGTGGGTGGGATGTGAACAGGAAAACTAATATGATTAAGGCAGGATTTGGGCACTGGCAGAGAGCTGCAGTAGGTGGTGGGTATTAGCAGTAACAGCTGCTGCGCTTCCTATTAGAGGAGAAAGGGAAGAAGGTCCCTGAAAGGATGTGTCTCCGGCAGGCTGGGAGGGCAGCGGCGGCAACGAGCCTGGTGGCAGACGTGTCCTGAGGTAAGCGCCACTGGCATCGGCAGCCCCAGCCCGGGCAGCCCTGGGGGGTACGGCCCCGCTCCTCACGCCTGGGCAGTGAGGGGGGCAGGTGGGGAGGGAAAGGAAACGGGGTGCACTTGGGGAAATGCCTGAGGGAAAGAGCTGCTGCTCAGAGGGACTCTCATGAGCTCATATCCAGCGAGGGAGGTTTAGGTGTGCCAAGGGGGGAGGCTGACTCCACAACAAGAAGGCATTCCACCACTGCTCCTGCAGGGGCTGGGATATTTAGGAAAGGGTCCTATGACTCCCACAACCATCTTTTGGCACATAACTGGTTGGAATGGCATGATGTTTACCTGTGAAAGTTAAACTGCATCTGTTCGCTCCCTGCCTCAGGCTGGGCATGAACCCTTTTGTGTGCTCCAGTGGTTTGTTAGAGTCAGCTGGCAAGTTTCAGAAGTGCAATGTGGAGGTGTAAGCTGGACCTCCTCAGCTTCTGGTTTCCTCTGGTTTATTTTCATCTACTTACTAAGTGTAATGAAATCTCAGCCAGGGAAAGCTGCATGTTGAAGAGAAGACGTTAGGAAGTGCTACTGTTAGAAGCAGGACTAACTGCCTTACGATATCCATAAGAATACTGCACACTCATCATTCAGCTTCTCTTTCAAGAGTGCATTCTGAAAAGTCCGAGTAACACAATATTCCAGATAATCTGGAAATGTGGAATCTCAAAGATGAGAGGTACTAAAGACATGACATAGCAAATATTAATCTTTGACCATGTTGAGAAAAATTGCTTTGATTAAAAATCAGAGAATAAGGAGAATTGTTGGTCTCAGGCTTCGAACAATGACTTCAAAGACAGCATTCCTTCTGTCTCATCAGCAATAACAAGCCTTGACCAAGAAGGACAAGCTGAAATGCTGCTGGGCAGCCAGGAATGGGGCCTGATGCCTCTGTGCCATGATGTGTGGGCTGCTAAAAAGTGCTTTGTGCTTCTGCAGGCTGGAGTGAAGGGCAGCCCCATGCTGCCTCTGCAGGGACGCATCTCTGTGCTGGCAGGCAGGGAGAGGCTCTGTGCTGGGCACCAGCCCTGCAAGCAATGGGTTCTGCAGGGCCACAGGTAGACGTCTCCCCCATTGATCAGGTTGTACATTTGGGCTGGGAACAGTGGGGGCTGCTGAACGAGGTCGTGCAGATTCTTCTCCTCCTACGTGTTACAAGACTTTTAAGTGCAAATCTTCTCTGACTGTTCCCTCCACGGGTGACTTTGCAAGAAATGCATTCGCTTGCAAGGCCTCTCCTCTCCCAGCTCAACAATTTACTTCAAATTGTGTCTGTGGCTTACCATGCACCACAGAGATCATTTATTTGCCTTCATTTAAGGAAGGGCAGCTCTGGAGCTCAGCTAATTCAATGGTGCCAGGTGCACTCACAGGCTTCTGAAGCTGCTGCTTGGAAGTGAATCTGCCTGTTGTTTTATGGCTTTAGGATGGAGGATGGCAGGAGACCCCAGGTCGCCATCATTGGCTGGGCATGCACAACCCTGTGCTTGGTGTCCTCCACAGCTGCCTTTTCACATGGGGCCAGCCTTTCTGCCTGCACTGACATGATGCCCAGGCACCTGAGAGCGCAGCTGCACAGTCCCAACAACTACGTTACTGTCCACACCAATATGTCCTTCTACTTCCCTGGTGACAAGGTTCCAGGTAAGGAACAGCTTCTCATTCCTCCATCTGAAAAATACATAATAATTGAGCTGAAGTGATGGCATTAATTCTTCGTGAGGGAAGAAAGAGAGCTGCTCCAAGAGCTGCTGCTACACCACCTTTCTTGTCATGAGGAACAGAATGTATTTACAGAGGGATTCTGTTTGCAGCACTTTCCTAAGGTTTCTCAGGTGATGGCTGACTCCAAATTTTCACCATGTTGCAGACCAACTGTTTGCCAGAGGCAGCTGGTAGGTTGGGATACTTCGGGTGGGATTAATTTGCCTTAACTACCTCTCAACCATACGAGACCTCATCACACATAACAGCACGAGAGGCACCTCCAGAGGGTAAAGTGGCCTTCCCTGCTCCTCTGCAGTGACAAAGGTGTCTTGGTGGCTCACTTCACTCTTAAGTATGGTTGGGCAGCATGTTCTGTCCCCAGCATCACTGCTGCTGAAGCAGTTGGGGACAGAGCACTGCTTTCCAGCCTGGCCACTTTCCCGCTCATCCCTGTGCAAACTAAAATCCCCCTGAGGGCAGCACGCAAGCTTTTGCATCTGTACAGGATAGTTTCCAAACCTCCTTCCTTAAAAATGGCTGCATGCTGCTTAATGCAGTGTGGTTAGCAGCTTATAGTCAAGGAAGGGGAAAAGACTCAAGCTAATTCTGTGTTCAGTTACATACTAGAAAGTCAGGTCAAGTCTGGCCTCCTGTGCCCAGCACGTCCAAGACAGACAGATTTGTTTGTTGTTTTTGCACAAGGTTGTAGGTTTTTTTCAGTGCTAGCACTGGAAACTCCATTGCAAATTACTCACCCCGTAACTATGGGACAAATCCCTTTGTGTCCCATGTTCTGTCTTGCAGTGACAGTGAGGAGCACCCGGGATTTTATGGGCTTTTTGCTTCAAGCTCGCAAAGTGTCTAATGACGAAATCGCTGGCATGTTCATCTTCATTCCTCCTGGTTCCAAGCTGATGACTTGTTTTGAAGATGGTGACACTGTCACCCACACAGACAAGTCACTGAAGAGAAACCTGTCCTTCGTGTGGAAAGCACCAGACCAACCCATTGGAGACATCAAGTTTTTGTAAGAACATGCTGGTTCCTAACAAGGATTTATGTCTTCTCAGTTAAAGGCTTGGCTTTATTTTCCCCATCACACAGTGGTTTATGTATCTTGAACCCCACATAGCTAAATACCTATCAACTGCTGCAACGGTATCACAGCCAGTACATAAATCACCATTTATATTTGCTGGGTGATGCTGCTGTTTATTTACATGGTCACTATTTTCTCAGGATAAATACATTGGAATATGACAGCCTAAACACTTGGGAAACAGAAATATTAAGGCATAAAGAGAATTGTGATCACGTTGCTTGTCTTTCTAAATAACACAGAGCATAGGACTTCCCTGTCTAAAGGATAATCTTGTATATCACTTATTAAAAAAAAAAAAAAAAAAAAAAGAAAAATGGGTGGGTTTTTAAAAAGTTAAATGTAAATAGAATTATTCACAGTAGGAAGAGAGAATGAGCACTGGGAAAAAAACCCAACATCCCTGTTCTGCACCAAAGTCCCAAACTGTCAGAGGATTTTGGTTCTGATTTGGAATGAAACTAAATGTTTTCTAACAGGCTGTTTCAGAGGAAACACAATGATTTTTTATTTTGGAAGGGATTAAACTGTTATGTTCTGCTTAGCCAGATCATTGGCTGTTCCCCAAAGCATAAGCATCCTGGTGAGCGCCATGGCTTGTGCATCTCATTCAACACAAATTCATTGAAACAAAAATGCTGCTGCTTAGCATTTCCAATTCTGCCCTTTGTTTTAGATTGGGAAATACTATTAAAACCACATAAAACTGAAGCAAGCAAATACACCCAAACCAAACAACACCTCTTTCTAGCCTTCTCTGATGCTTCCTCCACCTTCTGGCTTTTGACCCTCCAAGCCGGTTTCTGATGGCATCTCCCTTTTCTCCCTGTCACAGCATCTGGAAGAACTCCTTGTTAGGCTTTAAAATGCTTCCTGAGAGTCAACTGGCAGAGGAGAACCTGGGCTGATTTCCCCTTAACTATTTCTCAGAAGCAGCTGAGCAATCTGAGCTGAAATTCTCCCAAAACCTCCAGCTTAAATAAGGCTCTCTGGATGAATGCTTAAAGGTTGGCCAGTGCAGTTTTGGCACCTGCCAAAAAGCAGAGGGCTAGGAGGGCTCAAATATCAGAGGGCTGAGAAGAGAGACTAATTTTTTTTCCTACCTATTCTGCTGTTTGTACAAGTCACATTGACTGGTTTTAATTAGTAAATACCACTGTTGTTTCCCTGCCTACAGAAGATTATAAGCAGAGCTAGTCCAAGTCTTCCAGATGTACTTCTGTTAACACAAGGAATCTAATAGCCTTTTTTTTTTATTTTTTTATTTTTTTTTAATTTAAGTTCCCAAACCTTTTTTTTGACTGATCTTAATTATGAGTGGTGATTTTTCACCAAGCATCTTTCTTGTGGGACCTGGTATCTTTTATTTGTAATATAAACCATATAACAGGCTAATCCTTTATAATATTTTTTGTGCTGCTTCTGCCTTCAGTTTAAAGCAGTCCTTGTGATTAGCTAAACAGTTGAATGTTTTATTAATGATATAGAGCCAGTAAACTCTTGCCTAATTATGTTTTAACAGCATCTCTGTGGTGCAGTCATACTTTGTTTACTGGGCAAAGATCGAATCTGCTACTGTGGCTCAGAGAGGGCAAAACAGAACACTTGCTAGCAGCACCAAGAAGCCCAACCCCATAAGCCCCACGCCCTGGCGGGGACCGGCTGACCCACATCCCGCAGGGATGGCAAGCAAAGGTACGGGATCCTTACTCACTGCTTCCCCCAGAATAGCTTTACAACTTATTCCAGGCAAGCGTTGAACCCAAGTGACCCAAATAAGCTGGAGGCACCCGTTTAACTCCTGTGGTCATCAGCAGATCAGCGATGCCTGTGATGAAGGCCTTGAAGTGAGGGGATGGGTCAGCATTTGGGGTGATGGAGCCAGTTCCAAGGCGGGCACCAGAATGATAAACAGGGGTGCCAATTCTTACTATTTCAATGCAAACCCTAAAATACAACATAGTTTACCTAAAAATCTCAGCTCCTGAAGACAAATCAGTGCAATTAGTAATGGTGTGCAAATAAAGGAATACATTTGTCTCTAAATGTAACTATTGCTCTTCAATATATATTTAGTTGTATTTATGCAGCCTTTGGTCAGTAAAACACCCCAAGAATTTACTTATACCCAAATCAGATGTGTTTGTCAGCATTTTTGTCTGGCACTAAGATCGAGTTTTAATTATTTTACTTGACCATAATTTAGGCAGTAGGCTTTGCTACTTTACTTTCTGTTATGGTTTGAGAAAACCCGTAACAATTTATTGTCGTGTAGACAATTATTCTGTCACCCAATGACACCCAGGAAAGGGGAATCGGGGGATGCAAAGAAACACGAGGGTTGAAAGGCAAATAGATTTAATAGAATAAGATTAAATAACTAACAATAATACTAAAGAACCAGTGTTAATCCCGACACTGATGTGAGATTTACAAGATGTATACTCAGCCAATTCTATCAGCAGAGGCTGTGCACTCCCAGCAGTGGACAGCAAATGTTGGACACTGCAAGTGCAAGGGGTTCGGGAGGCCTCAGGGGTCCGGCACCAGGGCAAGGAGTTGTCTAGATCACTACCATCAAGGGAGAGCCCACTACGCAGCAAACTTTTCTAATTTATATTGAATGTGAGGTTCATGGTACGAAATAATCCTGTTGGCCAGCTTGGGTCAAATGCCCAGGCCCTGCTCCTCCTCATCCCTGCACCTGGCAAGGCTCGAAAACACTGAGACCTTGAATCTCACAGAGCCTGGCTGGCCATAAAGTAAATATTTTCGTGAATTCAGACACTAAAATCCTCCAAAAGTGCAATTTTCCCAGTGTTAGAAGGAAAGTTAGTCCTGGGCCTAGAGAGGCCAAGACACTTTCCATCTGAATTCCTGCTTAAAATTAAGTGTTGAGAAAATAAAAGAAAGTCACTATTACGATCCTTCCTGGCAAACATTAGCACTGAGTGGGATTTGAAATAAATAAACTGAAGACAATAGACTTTTGCTTCTCTCTCCCTGCTTCTTGTTTTGTCTCTGTGCTGGACAAGGTCCCACTTCTGCTGTGGCTGTAACCAGTCCCCCCCAACGCACCCCCACACTGCCTGCCAGCCCCACTGGCATTGCAGCAACGCCGGCCCCAGAGCCAGGTTTTGGTGTGGGGTCAGAGGCCCGTCCTGATGCTGAGCCAAAGAATCCAGCCTGGGCTTCGCCAACCGTGTCCGGTGCGAGTGGCAGATCCAGCACCCAGGGGCTGGAGCCATCCCTCCCCACCCGAGCCCCCAGCACAATGGACGTCTTGCAAGGTTTCATCTCCCGGAACAACACCTCCATCTACGGCACCTCTGATGGGTAAACTGGGCAGTGGGAAGAGCTATTTCTCCAGCGCTTCTGGGAAAGGAAAA
Source organism: Pedionomus torquatus (assembly GCA_013398155.1). Classification (NCBI taxonomy): domain Eukaryota; kingdom Metazoa; phylum Chordata; class Aves; order Charadriiformes; family Pedionomidae; genus Pedionomus; species Pedionomus torquatus. Next base: position 52,221 of record VZRU01000207.1, read on the forward strand.
TAGTACTAGTTTCCCTGCAGATGAGTGACAGTCCATGTAGGAAGGTGACTGCAGCTGGGGGGAAGGTGAGAGGATGTTTACTTGCTGAAATTTTAAGAACTAATGCTTTGGAGATTACATGTGACAGACAGTGACAGGGAGAAAATCCAAAACTCTTAAAATCCTGGTGTTGAGCTGCTCAGCCCAGCAGAGGACTGGCTGGGTGGCTGAAAAACATCATAAAGACTATTTATTGACTGCTACAATATTTTTCTAAAAGCCCAGGCAAATATTCAAAGAAACAGAGAACTCAGAAGAGCTATTTCTCCATCTGCAGGGAAAAGGCAGAGAGGATCTAAAGCAAATATGAAATTTGGGCTTGAGGATGTCTGCTCAGAAGTCTTAGAGGGTTTGGGCCACATGACCTTTCATGCACTGTTTTACACTGTGAGATGAGAGTGAAATGATGGTGAGAGGAATAAACGATAGTTTCTTATGAAAAATAGATCCCTGTATGGTCTGTGTTGGCTGCCTGAGTTCTGAGTCTGCTCTAGGGAGCATCACGCTTCCCCAGTTGTGCAGAGCCCAGGGATTCTGCATGAGCTGCAGCCACAGGTCTGACTTACTAACCCTGCCTTTCCTCTGTCCATGTCTTAGAGCAGGAAGCACTGCCAGTGTTGCCACCCCTCACCTGTGTTTGATGTGTAAAGACGATGGGCAGGTAAGCAGCAGGGTCGGGGAGGATGTCTTCTCCAAAGACAGAAAGATCTAAAAGAAAGATGATAAGTAATCTCATAGGAAATAAAAGAGGAAGGGGCTATACAGAAACATTTAGGAAGGAGAGGAAGACAGAGAACAAGTAAAGGAGAGACGTAGAACATGAGCATCTGGAGTAGCCATGGAGAGAAGTGGAGAAATGACAGAAGATGGTAACCAGAGGAAAGGAAGAATTATTTCACAAGGCAAGACCAGGAGAGCACAGAGAAATAAAATATTGAGAAATTAGGCAAAATAGAGCAAGGACTGAGGAGGCAATCCCACTTTCTATTCCAAAGTCCCAAATCCCGCAGTACATCCCCACAGTATGGCATTTGCATTTTGAAGGCAAGTGATCCATACACATGCAGTCCTAACGTAGCCAGGCAGCTACTTTACAGTTTGCAGTTTAGCTGCTGAAAGTCTTTTATTTACTATTATATTTTACTAGCACCTTCAGAACCAGTCGCTCCCACAAAAGATTCTCTGACCCTCCCCTACTTTGGCTCACAGCTGGCCAGGGCTCCTACCTCAGCTTTGTGCTCCTGTCACACTGTCTTCGCAGCAAGCTTTAGAAATCACTAATGACGATAGAGGGTGAGAGTTTCTCTGGTGTAATTAATGGATGTGTGAAAAAGCCTGCCGGGTTGGACAGGCTGGAGAGGCGCCAGCTACCGAGGGCCAGATCCAAATCTCAGTGGAGCCAAAGAAAAGACTCCAGTACATTTTGTAGGTTTTGGATGGGGGCTCAGGTGCATGGTGGGAACGGAAAAATTCAGTGGGGGCCTCCTAAATTGTATGATTGTTTCACAGTTAGTGTTGGATGATATCTGCAGCAAAGCCTGGGGTGCAGAACTGGCATGGAGCAGCTGTCATTTTGTGATGGATAAAATAAAGTGCGTGGCACCACACAGAGCCCCTAGGAAGAAGAGCATGCAGGAGCAGTCATCCTCACTAAAATGGGTTGTTAAGCACCACTGAGAAGCAGCAGGTTTCAAACTGACAGTGTAGAGTGAGAAAGCAAGATGGGTCCTGGGGAAAGTTCACAGGTTGTATGTGACAGCCCCAAAACTGCCAACGTCCAAGGCCATTCCAAACCTCCTGAGTCCCTCTGCTCCACAGCCTCAGAAGGGTGGTGAAGAATCCCAGCAGGCCTGGTGTGACCCTAAATACAAAGCTTGGCCAGGAGGATCCCGCCTGTCCTTTCACTCAAGAGGGGAATTGTTTATTAAGTGATCTTTTTGTGATAACAAAGCCTATGAAAAATACTCCCACCACTACCACCATGGGAGTTGCAGACCTTTACTTTACCCCTGCTCCTTCAAGCTCCTCTGCCTTGCCCCCCTGGGACAAGCTCCATGTGCCTTGTCCCTCCCATGGCAGTTCTGATACAGATCGAGCGGGGTTGAATCTGCCTCATTTTCTAAAAGCTAGTGAGTAACCAGGGGATGGAGCAGGGTTATTCCAAGGCCAGGGAGATACCTGGGTATCAGAAATACAGAGCTGAACTGTATCATGATGTCAGTCATGGATGAGAACACAATCAGCCCTTTTTCTTCACTGCACATCTCATTGTGTTTTTACTTTCAAAGGCCAGTACTGAGAGCAGGACCATCTTGAAAGCCTCCCTGACTGTGACAGTGTCTCCTTCTGCCCTGCACATTCACACTCACCTGAGTGATGCCACTGCCACGACAGCCTGGTTTGGTGATGCCAGTGCTGCCAGCAATTTGTCACCAGCTTCAAGGCAAATGGCAGAAAGAAAGCTGGCACCGCAGCCAGAGGTAGCAAGTACCAGGGGCGAGGAAGAGGAGGAGGAGGCGGCAGCAGGTGGGAATACCCTGGCATGGGCGACAAGACCGGCTCCTGAATCTGCTGTTCCTGGGAAGGGAGAAGACCCTGGCAGAGGGACCCGACTCCTAGCAGCCCAACTTGGCATCCTCCTGGTCTGCACTGCTGCCCTGGGCCTGGCGCTGGCAGCTGCCGTGCGCTGTGTCTGTGCCCAGCATTGTCACAAGCGGACGGAGGTCTCCTTCAGTGAGCCAGACCCCAATGTCATCACCGTCAGAGAAAACGGGGAGGTGATGCACTTCCGAAAGATCCGGGAGAACAGCTTTGTGCTGGTGCAAGCTGAGTACAACTGGGTCAGCCCCTCAAGCAGTAGGAAGAAAACAATCATCTGAACCTCTGCAATGCTGAAAGCAGGGCTACAGCGGCCAGTGGAGGTGGAAACAGCCCGGACTGCATAGCACAGGGTATAGGAGACGATGAGGTAGTTCCTCTGTAGAAGCTACCTATAGTACCATCATATAGGTAAGCAAACTCAAAGCAGCCAGTTCAGACAGAGGTGTTAGTTGAAGGGACGTAAGCTACAGCTGCTAAGAAAATAGAAGTTGATAGATTGTTCAGTGTGTTACACTTACCGCAATTAATATTGAATATCTGCTCATTAGCTGTCACTGCAGCCGTGACATACGCTTCCTCTGTTGCCTTAAGGGTGTAGCCAAAAATAGAAACTCTTCCTCCGTGCTCTAGTATTGTCTCCTGTTTAATCTCAACAAAAGTTTCTAGTGTTATATTTCTTTCTAGGAACTAGAAACCCCTGAAATAAACCCAACCATTCTCATTTAGGAGCTTACAGGTTTGATTCTGTGCACTTGGTATCTCTCAGATGACAGAATACCTGCTGGTAGATTTCAAGTTTCGATTTGAAAATAAAAAGCAATAGCTCATTAGTGGAGAACATTGATCCAAAGAACACTGAATTGATCTACAGGAATGAAACACAGACTGGCGGACACCAGCTTTTGGGGGAGAAACATGCCTCCTCATCAGGTGCAAATGGAAAGAAACCTTTCCTGTCCATTTGCACCTGATGAGGAAGCTTGTTGAAGCCTGACAGCCAGCATTTAGTTGGTCTTTTACTTTGAGTCAGCTCAGTAACACTGTGCAGAAATACACGCAAAGTACCCTTCCCAGGTCACTTTGGAGATCTCCAGCAAAGGCTGCGTGGAAAGTTAACAGCATCCTTGTCCTCTGAGTTTGTGCATACTTCTCTCCGACTGTGTGGTTTTCTGCAGAAGGCCACTAAAACAGCCCTTGGAAAACATGAAGATCCTTGACACCTTCTAAAGAGAGGTGATGACAGCAAGGGTAAAGGTTTGTTTTACTGGCTTTGAAAGAGCCAGAAATAGCCCTGATATCGATCCTCTTGAGACGTACATTTTCGAGCCTTTCAGAGAGCAGGAATCACCCCTTCTGGTATCCTTTTCTAGGGTGGAGGGACTCAGATGGTCCCCAGTCTGTGTAATGGGGGATAGACTAAAACTTTGGTGCTGCAGCTTATTTTGCAGCCCACAGCAATCCCCCCTGAGCTAATCAGGTAACGATGGGACCCTGGTGGCTCACACATCCTCCCTGGTGACAACTTCCTCCCTCTGTCAGGAGAGCCCTGTGGCTATCTCCAACTAGCTGGCCATCTTCGTGCTTGTTAGTTAAGCTCTGCTCTCAGGTCTTTCCTTACCTTGCCATTGACTTCAGAGGAGACAGGTGGGACATCCATGAGTTCTCCTATTCAGACCCCTACAGTGTGATGAACTTTTTCAGCTTTTGCTAATAGCACCTTCTATTATGGCTCAGCAAGAGCTGGTTTCTGGCTGTGCCACTGTACAGCGACTACTGATGTGGGGCTTTGCACTACACACATGGCCAAATTCCTATCGGGTTAACTTCTAGGCCTAGTGAGCCTTGAGCAAAATAAATGAGTAAGAAAAGCATACTCACAAATGCAGCTTGTAGAGATGAGCTTGATGTTCTTAACCATTGTGGTTTGAAGAAAAGGGTAGCCACACCACGTCTCTTCCACTGCAGAGTAACCAAGGGTAGTGCTGTAATTAAAAAGACATTTGTTTCAGGGCTCAAAAGGATGCTAGGTGAATAGGTTTATGTTCAGTAAGTCAAGCTTAGGAACTACCTACTAGGAATTCTACAGGGTTTTTTAAGTACAAGTCTAGACACTTACAATGGCATTCCTCTCCTATGTCATGTGCTTTAGAAAGAAATCATGTTTCTGTAACCCAGTGTAGCTGAACTGTGCAGCGACTAAAGCAGACTGCAGTCGAGTCCTTGTTAATGCAGCCAAAAAAAAATCCTAATTAACTGAGAAAATAGGTCAACAAAGTCTTAAATATTTAAAGAGCTATCACATATTATTTTAAAAAATTTCTTACAATGGTATAGCTCTTTATGAATAAATTACAAATACCTATGGCCTCTTCCACTGTTTCTCTAGGTTTAATGTTACCAAACTGGTACAGCCTCGAAACCATCACCTGCCTTTCCTCAGCACTTTCCCCATGACCCAGCATCATGTCTTGCCAGGCTGACCAGAGCAAGTGAATGCCTTGAGGAGAGGTTTTATTAGGATAGCAGCAATCCACCACCACTCTGTCTTCTGCCAAACTCTGCCTTCTGTTAAATTTATGCAGCTCCAGTATTATTAGTAGTAAAACCAGTAATGGTGAGCTCTGAGGGACACAGCTCCTTTGAATTAGTAATGAGTCATGCTACTTTGCGGGCTTGGCTGAGACCTAAAGTGCTCGTGTTTTTTTTCTTGACTTCTGAATGATGTTTCGTTTATTGTAGTTGCCATGACAAGAGGGATGGAGGTTTTATCCCTTCTTAAGGCTGTTAAAAACATGAGTACTGATTAATTTATTAAAAGGCAAACCATTCAGACACCCCCTCATTCTTAAGTGACTTGCCTTGTATGGAAATTCATCTGTGCTCACGTTTGGAACAGATTTAGGAGAAAAAGTTGACAGAATTAGGAAAAGAAAGGCACAAAGCATTCTAATATTTACTGGAGGGAAAAAGTGAAAGACTTGCCTTGTTTCCCTCTCGAGGTGCACGACTGTGTCGGTCATAGACATTCTGCTGGATCTAGTTCCTCCAGAGCAGGTCAGCCTGCAGCTGTCTGTGGCCCACATTAGGTTTTCATCCCTCAGCAAAGTGACAGGGCTTCGGGTCAGAATTACTGACCAAAGGTGTGGAAAGCAGCTCACATTCAGCTGGAACGCACACATATCCTGAGTTTGTCTCCTCACCAGCCAAACAAGTATCAAATGCAGTTTAGGCAGTGAAAACTCCTATGGCTTAGATCCTCTGATGCCATTATAATGCTTGAGTTATCCTAATTAAAACTGGAAAATAAAAAATTTAGAAGTAACTAACTTGCATAAAAGATGTGCCCTCTCATCACGGCCTTAACTTGTATACCCATTTTCTCATCCTGGCTCTCTGTGATTCCTTCTTTCCCTCAGCTCCACAAAAATATAAACCACTGCTCCATAACCATCGGTCCTGCCTGTTGAGCAGATAACACCATCACTGATTCTTACCGCTTCTCCATGGTGTCTGAAATCACTTTGCTTTTGCTTGTCATCAAGCCCTTCCCTAAATCTCTTCCCTTCTGCTTCAGATGTTGGGTCACACAGTGCTGCATCTGCTCTGTTAAGGATGCCCACCCTAACTGCAGTTGGCAGGAGCGGCAGCTCCAGGTGAGGAGGGCTCTCTGCCAGGGAGACCTTATTAATGCTTATAAGTATCTGAGGGACGGGTTGAAGCAGGATGGAGCTGGACTCCTGTCAGTTGTTCCCAGTGACCAGATGAGGGGCAATGGGCACAAGCTGGAACACAGGAAGTTCCATTCAAATATGAGAAAAAAAGGTTCTTTATGGTGAGGGTGACAGAGCACTGGAACAGGCTGCCCAGGGAGGTCATGCAGTCCTCTTCTCTGGAGACCTTCAAGACCTGCCTGGATGCAGTTCTGAGTAATGTGCTCTGGGCAATTCTTCTTTAGCAGAGGAGTTGGACTAGATGATCTCTAGAGGTCCCTTCCAACTCTGACAATTCCATAATTCCATCATTAGTAGCACTAGATATAAGGTGGGGAAGTTGCATTAAGCAACACAGCTGGCCCAAAGCTTGGGTAAGTCATCATGGACATTTCCTGCATTGATTGAATTGCCACTAGTAAGCAAAAAAGCCAAACATGCACTTTGCCAGCTCCAAAATGGGCAACAAGACCCACAGGAGAAGCCACAGGGCCCTGTGAGCTCTAATGTCATAGTCAGCGGGGATGTGCCAGCTCAAGCTGTCAGCAGAGGCTGTGTCCTCCCCAGAGCAGTGCTGGGAGAGACCCCAGGCATTATGGAGATCTGGCTGGGTGCCTTGGCCAGCCTCTTTGGCACAGCTTCTGCATCTACGAAGGACCACACAAACCAAGGGAGGCAAAGCAGCAAGACCAGGAATGCAGAGAGTAGAACACTCGGCACATCCCGCAGGAAACAGCCCCGGGAGATGATGCCTGGTCTGCCTTGTTGAAGGGTTTGGGTTCACCCTCTTCCTCACCCCTGAAGGCTTGTCCCTGCTTCAGCCAGCTCCTTGGGTTGCAAGTGTTGAGCTTGGGTTGAGCTGCAGGTGTTACATGTTCACTTAAATTTCAATATCAATAAGAAATGCTTGTAAAAAGATAAGGAGATGCTCTAATGATCCCTGCAACAGTCAGCTGCAAAAACAGAGCTGTTTCCCAGAAAAAAAAACAAGGCCAAGGGAGTGCCCTGACCTGCCCAGCTGATGAAGAGCAGATCAGCCTCCTTGCTGTTCCTGGCATGCTGGGCCTGCCCTGCTGCCTCTGCCGGGGCTGAAAGCCATGGCCTCTGGGCAGCTTCACTGGGCTCCCTTCGGTTCGGCCCCCTCCCTCTCCCCGAGGTGCCTACCAGAGGGCAGAGAAGGACGTGGGGAGTCACGACCACCCTTGGACCACAAGCTGCTTGGGGATCTCTCCTGGCTCCCTCCCACTACTGAACCGTTTCCCTTTGCAGGTCTCGTTACAGCAGCCTCCTCTTTCCTCATTAGTGCATGTGCGACTCTCCCAGGAAAGTGTTTTGTTATATGATGTATGAAGGATCGTGTCTCAAACCACATTTTACTGTATATTTAAGTGCATGTTTTGCTGATTTACCGCTGCTGTAGAGAACATCTCCCTTTTTGAGCAGGGCAGGCCCATAAAGGATGTATCAGCTCTGACTAATGATTATTAGTACATCCCAAGGTTATGTACCACAATCAAATAACGTGTAGGAGGGAAGAGAGACTCCAGCTTACTCGGCTGAGGACAAAGATCACAGATAGTCTCGTTGAATCTTCAGATTGCAATATCCATTACAGATCGCCACCTTCTAGTGTCAAAGTATAATTTGTTGTGGAGAAAATGTGTCGCTATTTTCAAAGGCGAGTCAGAGATCAGCCTGGCTGTATATCAGTGGCTGTTGATGTGCATTAGGAAGCGTCGTACCAGGTACTGAGGACATTAGGCTGTGGGTACAGAGAAGAAAGGCAGAGAGGGGACACACTTGATCTCGTTGATGCAAACACAGGGCTGCCCAAAGTGGAAAAATATTTAACTCAGTCAAGTAAAGTGTCAGCAGTAATTCCCAGTGCTCAATGCAGCGCAGCTGCAGTGTGCATTGGCCGCCCAGAAAGCCAACCGTATCCTGGGCTGCATCAAAAGAAGTGTGACCAGTAGGTCACGGGAGGTGATTCTGCCCCTCTACTCTGCGCTTGTGAGACCCCATCTGGAGCACTGTGTCCAGCTCTGGAGTCCTCAACAGAGAAAGGACATGGACCTCTTGGAATGAACTCAGCGGAGGACCACCGTGATGATCAGAGGGCTGGAGCACCTCTGCTATGAAGATAGGCTGAGAAAGCTGGCTGGAGCAGTTCAGCCTGGTGAAGAGAAGGTTCTGGGGAGACCTTCTAGCAGCCTTCCAGTATCTGAAGGGAGCCTAAAGGAGAGCTGGAGAGGGACTCTTTGTCAGGAAGCGTAGTGATAGGACAAGGGGTAATGGTTTTAAATTGGAAGAGGGGAGATTTATATTAGATATTAGGAAGAAATTCTTTCC
>VZRU01000207.1:60965-218023 GCA_013398155.1 Pedionomus torquatus
TGCCCAGAGAAGCTGTGGCTGCCCCCTCCCTGGAGGTGTTTAAGGCCAGGCTGGATGGGGCTTTGAGCAACCTGCTCTAGTGGGAGGTGTCCCTGCCCATGGCAGGGGGGTTGGAACTTCGAGGTCCCTTCCAACTCAGACCATTCAGTGATTCTACGAAAAGCGACATGTCAGACGTGTTAACCGGGGCGGCGGAGGGCGATGGGCGGCCGCTGTGCCGGGGNCCATGCCGCTGCGCTCGGCCCCGCCGCTGCTCCCGGGCCAGACCCGCCGCAGCCCGACGGGGAGGGCGACAACCCGCCCGGGCCCCAGCGGCCTCCCCGGCGCTGGGGGCCGAGACAGAGCCCCTGGAAAGCCGGCGGCCGCTGGCTCCGGGCTGCCGGGGACAGCGGGCAGGGAAAGCCCCCGGTTACCTCCCGCCTCCGGCGGCGGTGGCGCGGCCGAAGCCGAGGAGGGGGGCGCGGCAAAAGGCGGGGGAAAGGACCGAGCCAGGAGAGAGCCCTAGAAGCTCCGGCTCCAGCTCGCCCCGTCGCTCCCTGAGCTGCGAACAAACCCAAACGGGGGCCCAGGCCAACCGCCAGCCCACGTTTGTCACCTGGAGCCAAAGGGCCGGTTGGAGTTTTGAATTTTAGAGGACGAGCCTCCTGAGCTGCAAGCGCTCATGCGGGGAAGAGACGAATGGCGCACTCGGCCGTCTGCATCATTTATTTGGCAAAGCCTGTTAGTTCTTTCTGGAGCAAATTAATACTAATCCTCAGCTGTTTGTCAGCAGGAATTTAACATACCCTAAAAAGTCACCGAGGGTTTTCTTTGGATGGAAGCCCTTTCAAAACGGAGCACAAAAAGACGAATTTGAGAGAAAAGCTTAATAAAGTCTTCTTTAAATGAAACTCACTCAAGGCTTCACTATTAATCAAAAGAGCATCACTTACCTTACTCAGCATCACTGAAATCCGAATCTGGCAGCAAGTTTTCAAAAGGAACCTTTTTCTCTTTCTTTACAGTCACAGTTTATAACAGCTGAATTACTGGCCGTAAATACTCTTTTCCTTCTGCTAATGTATTGTGCTTCTGGGATTGTTCAGAGCAAACATTTTGTTGCTAAGACAATAAACTCCCAAACCGGGGCTTCTGAAAAAAAATTCAAGTGCATTCCAAGCAGAAGCTACTCAAAGAATACCCCTGTGCCATCTTAGCAGACTAAATCAAGTTTTATTTTCACTAGTATTGAAAATAAATTTAATTTTTTTTTTTTTTTAAACGTAGAAAGCTGCTGCTTGCAGTACGCTGGGACATATCCATGTAGACACCAAAGCTAAACATTGAAATGGGATGAATTAGCAGCAGAGAAAGTTTGCTCTTTAAAGTAAGCAGCTAAACAAGCAAAATGTATGCTTAAATATATGTAAAATATTATAGAACACAGAAGATAAGGATTTAATATACGTCCTGTTACACATGGAGAATGGTTTTTCTGCATGCAATATTCACCTGACTTTAAAAAAACCCAAACAACTACCACCTAAAAACCCTCCAAAAAGCTGGTACAAGAAAGATTTGAGTTTTCTTGTTTTTTAATCAGTGTCCCAATAGCTACTTTAAATAAGAATACGTGGGGGCACTGCTATGTGATAGTACAGCTACATACAGCTCTTCATGCCCTTTATCAGCAGAGGGGTTACACGCTAGTGTTACCCGTCACAAATAGGTGTTACCTGACCAGAAACACGAGAAAAGTCAGGCTCCCCAGCCTGCAGCGCTTCCATTCTGTTCCCCTGGCTCATGCAAAATCTCACATTATCGCAGCTCAGCAATGTTTTTACATTTGGAGGGGCCAGAAAGGGTGGATTTCATGAGCGCAGGGGTGGCAACACCCCCGGCGCCCTGGGGAAGTGCCGCTGCTCCCACACGGCCGTGGGATTTAGCTGCGGCTTGGGAAGAGACTGTGCATGATGCTCACAGACAGCCGAGCTGAAAAGATACAGGCTTCCCACATTAGCACTCCGTGAGGTGCATCAAATACATTTATCGTATTAGCTGGCTGAAATTGTGTCATACTCTTATTTTTAGTACGCTATTATGCCTCTGGGATATATTTTAACGGGGAATTGGACCTAAACAGATGTTGTGGTGGTTTTCTAAAGGGGGCTTTAGGCAACTCCCTGTGAGGTACCTGAAAGGATGCGTGTGTGTTTTGAGGAAAAGGCAGAGTGAAAGCACGAGCCAAATACTGCGCATGCAGCTTCTGTAGTCCTGAGTCACTGTTTGGAAATTCCAATTAATTTTCCAGCCAGTGAGCTAAAATACTTAAAGGAAAAAATATCGCCATCTTTATTTAAAATATATTGAGGTTCTCCTGAAATTTCTCTAATTCAAAGCAATATTATGAAACAAAACAAGCAAGAATTTGCTGAAGAACTTGGCAAACCACATCATGCAGCTTTAGGGGATTGCCCAAAGCACCGGCAGCAACTCTAACGGATACAGCAGTGAGCTGCAGGCCCGTGCGTGTGTGGGTGTTTCCATGCAGGGGAGATGCGAGTCCTAACGAAGAACATGAGAACCGCAATTTGTGTGGCTAAAATTCTTCTGCGCCAGCACAAAAAGCTGACTTTTGCTTCCCCAAGCAGTGTCTTGGAAAGCCGCCCTGGTTTCTCGGGCACAGTTACCCTGTCACGCCGCTATGGGATGGGGTGTCTCTGAAGAGAGCGTCTTCTTAGAGATGTTCTGCAAGCAGATGAAAGTATCATCTTGGTGATGACAACAGGTTCAGTTAGGGACAGATAACTGGGAAAACTAAAAAAAAAACACCAAAAGGGGAGGGAGGGAAATTTAGGTTGAAGATAAGGCAAAAAAAAGACACTTTATCACTTATTTCACCAAACACTGCTGACAACAAGTGGCAAAATTACGTGCAGAAGGCACCAGGAAATTACAGAATTTTATAACATCTCGGGTATGGGCTTTACAGCAGACAAAGGACACTGATGGGGAAGGACTCCAGTCACAACGCTAAGAAACGGAGGGAGTACAGAATTGCAAAAGCTTTTGTCAATAGAATTTCATACCCAATTATTGTCACGGGACTCTCAAATTTTATTTCCTGCAATTCTTCTGGCAAAAGGCCAGTTCTCACATGACCTCCATAATTTTTTTAATCCTATCAATGAAATTGTCCTTCCTTCGAGGCAGCCCATTTTCTTCCCTTTAAAAAGGACTGAATCCCTTAGAATCTGGAACTGTTTAGTAAGAAAACTGTCCATAAGCAGTAAGTTTCCTCTTACAGAGATGAACTAACATCAGCACGCTTACATCTGCACGCCTTTGATTTTTTGACAGTTATACTAGATGGAGCCCACTGACGGAGGGTGCCATTCAAAGAGGCTTTTCTTCTTCTTCTTAACTGGGTGAAAAATGGTTGTGCCAGGTGGCAACTTTGAACAGAGGTAAAGAGAGGACAATACGCACCAGCACGGGATTCTTAGGAGATGCACGGCCTCTTCTGTGCGCTGCAGCTGCTGGGTACCAGTCAATATCCCAGTCAATTTTTAATCTCACGCCTGGTTCTGGTGTGGGCCAGCAACACAGGGTCAGCGTTGATCTGAACCTACCAGACAGCCTAAGAATTAACGGGTTATATTATTGCTTAACAAATCCAGGTGATGGGATCAACTCAGCGGGGCTCTTTTCTGCACAGCAGCGCCAAAGGCCTCTGATCTACCCACCCTCCCTGCCCAAAACTGCAGCCAGTAGGGCAGGTGGCAGCAAGCAGAGCCTGATTCAGCAGCAGCTATTGCTCATTTTCTTGTCACTCTATAGGTCATCGGCTGGCAGAAATCTCTGCGGAAACACATCTAAAAATATTTTGAAAACTTGGCCTCCACTGATGAGAAAATTAAGTGGTGACTCATGCTCCCATCAGCTCCAGACTTGATTACTGCAATTTGATGGACTGAGAAGCTGATATTCCACAGAGACTACAATTTGCTTAGGGGAGCAGCCGAGAAGCCTCATTGGCACCAATTGCTTCCAACACATCTCTCTTGTCCTTTTAATCACTAACAAATTTAATTTCACTTCTCACTGAAGATCTCACTCTCCACCTTTCTGGCAAGAGAACAACTCAGAGGCTGCTTTCACAACCTCTGCTACAGCTCCAGATGCCAGCAAGAAGCAGACCTGCCTGTGGCAATGCCTCGCACCTCTGTTTCCTGGCTTTGCTTTCTCTGGTCCCGCACACCTAAAGCCGTTGGACAGCCCTTGCCCATGCTACTCCAGAAGATTACTTACCATTCTGCAGGGTGTTCTCTGTTGAAAGAGAATTTTACAGGAACCGTACACATAAAACTTAGAAGAATTTAATTCAAAATGCCTCCTCAAAGAAGTCACAGTCTAACGATGAGAAGTGATAACGTGGTTCAAGCAAGAAAACAGTGAAGAGGAGGAGACAACCTTCCTCTTCTGCCATTATTCTGATACGATGCCATAGTTTTGGTCTTGGAGATTGGGACTACTGGTGGAAATAGGGACGAAAGAGATTCGCTTCGTTAGATGCTGGAAAGGGCAGACCATCAAATCTAAAGCAAAATACTCTTCATTTACTCTCCTCATGTGCTACATTATCACGGAGCTTTGTTAGAACAATGGCAGGGCTTTTCAAACAGCTTCCCCAGGGAGATCGCTCTGCAGCTTAACAGCCCTTTCACTGGAGATGTGCAAGTGTAACCAAGGGCAGAATTCAGTCTCTTGTCTATTTAACGCGTTTGCGAGGGGCTGTATGTGTTTCTGGCACTTTATAATAATAGTAATATAAATGCATTTGGATTATAACAAAATGGAGAAACTATGATTTAGCCCTTTACTGTGTTGTAATTCCCAAATGCATTAACATCTATTTAAGTGCAAAACAGCCTACGGTTTACAAACACGGTGCTGCAATCATCTGCCGTAAAGGTTCTCTATAAGAATTTGATTCAATACAAAACACAACTCAGTGTCTGAAATTTCATTTTTAATGTCAGAATAACATCAGAGAAGTCACTCTTTCTCCATATGCAATCTTACAAAAAGATGTATAGCAGGGACTCGATCCTTTCTAGTGATTTCTACATATAGAACTGCTCATCTCTTATGCACGTATGCACTTGCACATAAATAAATGTGCTTGCAGACAGACAATTTTTCATCTTGCCTTCTAACCTCCCGCTGTCAAGATATTTCCACAGAAACCCGTATACAAATAAAACTAACAGCTCCTCTTTCCCTGGCTGCCAGAATAACGAAGGGGACTACTTCCGTAAAACCACCCTGCTGGACTGCTCGCCTTTTGCTCTGTGAACAAGCACAACTCTGCAGCTTCTGCTGAGATTGCCTTTTCCGTCCTGTAACCTATTTTCACTAACTAAAGGATATAGAAGAAAAAAACACAACCGTAATTTTGATTCTAACTGCATAAAAAATGATTTATCTTGGATCTATTACCAGAGTCATCAAAAGCTTCTCAATTTAGTGCACAAAAAGGGAAATAAAATGTTTGAGTAGCTCAACACAAAGTGCTAAGATTCCCTGTGATGTCTGAAGTGCTGTTTTATTGTTTGGGCGTTTTTCGTCTCTGCTATCATTAGATGGGATTATAGATATGCAGAAGATAGGAAGTGTTGATGAGCAAGAAAATCCTTATGTTTTAACATGGATTAAGTTCTCATTTGCCATCAGTTTTGCCTGATTACACTCAATACTAGAAACCCCTCAGTTAAATTTAAAGCCAAGAACTTGAAAAGATTTAGAACTGTTCTAACCCTCTACTGAAAAACTGCTGGAGTTCATCTAATTGATTTTCAGTTGATGATAATTTGCAGTATTCTGAGGACTTTCTGTCTCCAAGTTTAGTTCATAAAATATTTCTGTACAGTTTCGTTTAAGCAAACAGTTTAAAGGCTTACCCACAAAAGAACAAAACACAGGTAACAGAGGCAAAAAGTTGACCTAGAGGAAAAGCAATTTTACCTTATTTACCTATGAACAAAATTAAATTCAAAACCATTCTGTTTATTAAAGACATATAGGCAAAATAACAGGTCATAAACCAAACATCTTAACAGTCTTTAAACATAACAGAATTGATATGCATAATTAAGTTTCATTAAGTATGGATATAATATATGTATTTCTGTTTTGCTTTATATTCCCTTTAGACCAACACCTCTCAACACTCAGACAAAATATTTAGCCTGTTCCAAGCAATCAACCAGGATTCTGTAAAGGCTCTAACAAAACTCCATCTTAAAATGGTTCAAAATATTCTTAAATGAAGAAAATATTTAACAAAGGAAAACGGATGGGTCCAGTGGAATCTAAGCGTGTTGCTGTACGTACTGAAAGTCGGAGGTTCAGTACACAGAGGTAGCTGAGTAAGGGTACTTGCAGTGTTCTGACTGTGTGGCATTGACACAGCCACAGTGAGTCCCTGTATGCTTGAACTCTTCCTATGTATTTTAAAAAAGCAAGCGCTCTTTCTGGGCCGGTCGCTTTGCCATTCAAAAACAACAGAACGTGTCAGTGATTTCAGCGGGATCGGGATTAAGTTCTTACATACTCTGGAAGTTTGGGTTTATGGAAACAGAACGCAACGAAGCTAACCTAGACTCTAGACTTTCTGCTGCAAGCAGGGTTTTTAACCCCAGACAAAGGATTTTTTTTCCCACATGGAGCCAGTTACCAGTTAGCATGATCAGAGAAGGGGAAGCTTGAATTTGGCCCAAGAACATGCATGCTATCCTCTCCAATTACCTCGCAGGTTGGTCTGTTGGGGGATCTTGACTATGCTGTCTGCGGACATGCTGATTTAAACTGTGAGCTCACTGCCTGCTGCCCTTTGTGTCACTGGCTAGTGAGAAGAGTGCACAGGCCTGGGGAACACGGGTGGTGGACAGTGTCCCTCGGCCCTCCCGCCTGCTCAGTGTGCAGGACTTCATCCCCCTCCAGGGAATGAAAGAATTCAGCATGTTGCCACCTCAAGTACCTTTGTTACGTGGTCGTTTTAGTGGTGATGGACAATTGCAAACAAGGTGACGCTGCCAGGTCCCAGTAGTTTCTTGTACAGGTGGCAACAGAGCAGTCTTGCACTGACTGACCATCAGGTAAAGCACTGATGATTCGTACCAGATTACTTTCTTGCTGTTTACAGGAATAACGGACCAGGAATAACGGACTAGGTAAAGCGCACACAGTTTTTTTCACCGAGGCAAAAGGATATGAATTTCACATGTCACACAAAAGATCTTTAGCGTGTGTAAATTATACCCTTATCAGAACTACAATAATTTACATCTGCTAAAGACCTGCTCCTAAGTGTTTGCACTCTGTTGCACCCTAACTATGACACACCTGAAATTTCTCTGGTTATATCGATCCTGGCTTGACCTATTTTTCATTCCTTTTAATGTTTGAATGCACAATCGCCAGCAGTTTTTGTAGATGGGTACTCCTCAAAGTCTGGACTATATTACACTTTTGAAATCTTAATCTCCCAGGCACAGTTTAAATATACATTTAAATATATGTCTGCATTCCTTTCTCTTCAACGCTCCTCTTAGAAATAGTATTTTGCATTCTTTTTTCGCATAAGTTTATTAAAAAGAGTAACAAAAGTTGCGTGTGACTGATTGTCAAATTAGCTAAGATAGTGTTTCTGTTACTATGAGGATCCTTTTAATTGACAAAAAAAAATTAAAAAAAAATTTTAAAAAATTGTCAACTTTCTTGTCCTCACAAGCTATCAGTCATTACCAATGCAGCAATATAGAAAACGTAGCTTGGCTTCCTACAATAAAGGCTCTGTTTCAATATTAGCATCTTAAATTCTGTCATGCATTGCACCAGGGGAAGAAAAAGAAAAAAGAAAAACAAAAATTTGTGTTCTTTGGAGGTAAATTATAAAAGATCTCCTAGCTGCAAACACAAATACTTCACTCATAACCCAAGCACCAGACCATTTCTTTGAAGAAGCTTATGAGGCATTTAAGATATACAATGGCACAATATCATACAATGGAATTGAAAGAATTTTCTTGAGAAACCATTAACTTTGAAGGAATGTCTAGACAACTGTGTCAACAAATGCAAATAATTCATGCTTCTTAGCTTCTATCCAATGGATGGCCCCATGCTGAGTATACACAAACTCAGAAGAAAAAGGCATGTCACAGTCATATGACTAGGGAATGTAACAGAGTCACACAGAAATTCAAGTCAATCTTGGAAAAAAAAAACCTTCAGAAAGCTCTTCCCCAGTGTAAGCCAGAAGTGGGATAGGCTTCTGTTCCTTTTGGCTAGTTTAAAACAGAGACTTACAGCTGGTGCACCCTGGCTTCAAATTAGGGGCAGTGGAAGAAACAGCTGTTAGTCATGACCATTCACTCAGTTAGAAAAATAAAACTCCAAAATACTGTACAACCTCTTGCAGTAACCAACAAAGTGGCTTTTGGAAACAATGCTTTTGCCAAAAATGTATCTGTAAGGCACTTAACAGGTATCTTTCTAATATATATATATATATAAAAAAATAAAATATGCACTGAAGCAACATTCACAAATACCCAGTTGTCTCAATTGTCTGTGTGTACAGTATAGTACATATATACATTCACTGAGACACAGGCCATCTCCATAATTATACCTTCACGGGTGCTTTTGGCTGCCTGGTTAACTTCTGTGCCTGTGAACAGTAAACAGAACAGTCACTTTTTTTATATTCTTAAAAGACAACCAACCGCACAAAACATTTTTTTTTATTCGTAAGAGGCAACAATATGCTGCTTGTACTTCTGGGTGGCTGAGTGAGGAGTCAGCATGTAGCTCACAGGCTACTCCGGGGTTTGCGATGATGTCTTTTCTCTCCAATAGCCCACCACAACCTCCTTATATACAGATAGCCTCAACAGAGGAACCACAAGGAATATGGCTACAATGCCAGTGAGGGAAGCAGAGGTAGGTCTCAGATGTCTTTTAAGAAAGCAGCTATTTGGACCTCACTCAAACCACTTGTGGTGCAGATAGAAGAGCTGCTGACCCACTTGGGGAAAGACTGTGAAGAAAATTTCTGCTAACACTTTTGTGTTCCCTGGCATCTTTCCATATGGCTTGAAGCCTACTCAGAATATAGTCATTGCTGCAGGGGTGGATGTCTGCCATCTCTATGTTTACACCTTCCTTTCTGAGAAAAGGTAAGAATAAGCCAAAGCCCATACGTCCAGAGGTGATCTTATGCCAGGGGACACCTGAGGTCTTTGTAGCTCTAGTCTACTCTTACTGAGAAGGAGAGAAACCACAAGCCGTTACTTGATGGTAAGGTCCAGCTCTGTGCTCCTCACACAAATTATTTATTCAGTGTGTGACATAAGTTTAACTCAAATGATCAGTGACTGTACCCTAAGTTGGCAGGAAGCAGCCTCTCCAAGTGAGGAGGCGAATGGGACAGACTTAGAAGGTCTTAGGTTTTCAGCTGCTCCTGTACCCTGATGTGGTCACTGAAGGATGCCCAGTATAGCTGTGCCCTGCAACAAAAAAGCTCAGTGCTTTCTAGTGTGGGATGAGTTAGCCTGAGTGAGGGGGAAATTAATGAAATTTGCAAATTCCTGAAATTTGGAACATCTGTTTTCCGTAGCCTTTTGGGGGAAGTGCCCGGACAGACTGGCATTTGCCTGTCGAGTGAGAGACTAATAATTTCTGGAGGGCTGGCTAAACAAGCAATTTTCAGTCTCAGAGATGTCTGATGGGTCTTCTTATTGTAGGTATTAACCTTTAATATTGTACATTTAAAGCTTGTAAGCACTGCTTGAAAAACGCTTCAGCACAAATGTAAACCCTTAAAAAATCCAAACCTTTAAAAATAAATAGGCTATATTCCCCTCAGAAACACCAGCTCTCAGAAACGGCAGCATTTAACTATTGT
This sequence comes from Pedionomus torquatus, assembly GCA_013398155.1. Classification (NCBI taxonomy): domain Eukaryota; kingdom Metazoa; phylum Chordata; class Aves; order Charadriiformes; family Pedionomidae; genus Pedionomus; species Pedionomus torquatus. The sequence goes on from VZRU01000207.1 coordinate 70,918, forward strand.
TAAATCTAGCCATTTGAGATTAGTCTTTTGGATATTATTCAGCGAGAGACTTTGGAGAGAGACATCATTCCACAGTTTGTTTGGAGAAACAATTTTTTAACTTTGTAGTCTGGCGGATTCTGCTGCCATATTTACAAACTAGAAATACTTTAGTGTAGATGAACCTCTAAATATTTAAATTCAATTTCATACAACCAGATCACATGTACTATCATAATTAAGTAAGAATGTCACCGCAGTTGAGTACTGTGACTGGATAACCGTCTCCCCCTGCAAGAGCGATGCCAAAATGAAGCCAAGGTGTTTATAGTAAATAAACATCAAGGGTGATGATGACATGTTTATTTTCAAAGCGGGAGACCATTATCCAGTCACAACATTCACTTCTATTATACTTATTATAACTCTACCAGACCCAACTCCATTGATTTTTTTTTCAAAGAGTAATTAAAATAACATTTGTGAATAATACAGAAGACCAACTGAAGAAACGGCTGCAAAGGAACAACAATCCCCCAAAGTGGTTCTACAGTAGCATTACAGGCTGATTAGCACAGAAGGTTTATTTGATGCTTAATGAATAAGAAACTAGTGCTGGTGAACTGTAAATCTCTCCAGTACTGTTGACTTTTCTGATGCCCTGTTTAAAGGCTGTGTTAACTGGCAGCGTCTGACAGCAGCCCCTAAAGGCCATTACCGCCCCTGAGGATCAGGGAGGTCTGGATGAGTTCCAGCCCCACTCCTGGTCTTGGCAGGAGACAGCAGTTACATGCTGAAGAGGAGCCAGCATTGCAGGGATCGTTCTGTCACTGGTAGTGTCAACTTTAGGGTATCTTTTCTGCACGAAAATTTCTTTACACAACCTGTAATGTCTCCTGATAGTTCCTGATTTTAAAAAGTCACAACTTTCAGACTGATGGAGAAATTACATATGATTCTCAAATTTCCATTTTCTGATACTAAGATAAGGATATCTTAACAAAGCCTGATTTATGGACTCAGTTCCTGAAAACTGAGAGTTTTCCTGCTTTTTACAGTTCAGGTAAGCAAAAGTGGAGCCACATAAAAATCACCCATTTGGGGAACTTAGCATTCAAGTTAGCAAGGCGACTCTACTAGAGTGATGCTAGTGAGACGTCAGCCTATTGGGTTTTGCTGAACATTGGAAATGTGGAAGTTATAAAACAAACCTTCTCCACTGACAAGGGGAGAATTCAGGGTACTAGTGGCACTAGTGGTCTTGCTACAGTAGATCTCAGCCTTCACTTAAAATGGCTGTCAAAGACTGCTTCAGTTGCCATAGCTCCTCGATTCTTATTATCTCAGAACATTAGAGACAGCATTAAAATCAGTTGCATGGACCAGCTTTTTGCAAGGTAGTTCCTAGTGTTCTAAGAACCTGACTAAAAGCATTGCAACTATTACATACAGATCACAGAATGGCTGTCAGATGTGAATAGTTTCATTTCATACTGAAATAAGGTTAATTTGAATCAGTGAAGTTGATGCAAAAACCTCTAGGTTATAGCCCTACATGCTATCCCATGCTGTATTTCGGCATGAAATGCAATGCATCAGTCTTTTGTAGACTTCTTGTTATTGTAAATGGTGACTCAAGTAGAAAAAAAATACTAAAAAGTTTTCATTCTGCTTCATTTCAATTCAAAAAGTGCTCTCATTTTACTTGATTTCCCCAGCTCCCATTCCAGTGGAAGATCTTTGTCACTGCACCATAAGGGAGATCCAAAGACAGAGCCATTCTTATTGGGCATAATCTGAATTCATAACTTGAATTAATTCAGAATTTGAAGTAACTGTAGAGGTCTAACTTCAAGATTTGAACCTTTTCAGAGTCAAAGGGGATAAAGTTCAGCATTTTTAACGTGATGCTACTGTGACTGTCACTGTCATAAAGGATGTAAAGGAACAGAAAATAAGACCTCCAAGGAGAAACCTGAGGAGTTTGTGGTGTGTTTAGGTATTCTTTCCTCTTAACACACATTTCATTATAAATCAAAACCATAAATTCTTACCTTTTGCCTAGAAACCATCCAAGATTTTATTGTTGGTACCAACAAACTGCCAAGAAGAATCTGAGCAGGATGGTAGATGAGTAAGGGGACAGAAATTAAGGACAGGTGCTCATAACCCGCAAATACTATCTTCAGCATTGGAATCCCTGCAGGCAGTAAAACAGGATACAGACTCTCACCTCAGACTTCGAGATCCAGAAAAAAGCAAAACATTTTATGTTGCATCAACATTTTACCAAAAAATAAATCCCAAAACAAACAAAATGAAGACTCAGGAGTTTTATATAAAAAAAAAACAACCAAACAAAACAAACAATCCAAACAAAACAGCAAGAACATGAACAACAACAACAAAAAAAACATGGCAGAGAAAGTTCTGTGGCAGGCAGGAAGGCGTAGGGGAATGCCATAAAACAACTTTTGTAATTACGGTAATAGCTGTCAAACTCTTGCTTAAGACTTGATATAAAATACATTTTGCTACAGCACTACTGTTCGGTTGCTAAGCATAGTTCTGTACTGCTTATTTACTGCTTCCTCTTGTCCTCCATTTTCATGATTGCCCTCCGTCCAACTTGCCCAACTCCTGCTTGCAACCCTTCTTCAGTCTGTTCACCATTGGAGGAGGGTTGCATTTTCTTGGCATTCTCCTTGCCAGCTGGTGGTACCCAAATGACAGCCTTCCTGACTCAGGCATTCAAGGTAGAGAGTCAAGAGCCCTGCAGGTGAGTGCTTGTGTGTTAGAGAACAAAACTTTCTGCTCTACCTGCATGTTTCAAGAGAGATACAGCGTGACAGAGAAAAGGCTTAGTGAACTGAGTGAGGAACATGAAGTGGTCATTCTTATGAGGAGTTAGGGAGCAGCTGGAGTACAGAAGTTGCTAGGCACTAGAAGTGACTGTTAAGAACTAGAGATGAGCCATATTTCTTGAGAGCCTGAATTTGCACTCAGTGCTAATTCTATTGGATATCTAAACATATAAACTTCCCACTTGAAGATGCTGTATGTAAAATTCAATTTGATTTTGTTTTGCAGTAACAAAACCGATTACGTTTACTGTGAAAATGTTATTGTCCAAAATTATCTGCTTAAATTTGCTACCATGCTCCACCAAGCACAGGTGTGGGCAAAGCTTGCAACCACCTCTGTCTTGCTTGACCAGACAATTGCATAGTCACCGACAAAAACAGTTGCGATTCTGCAGGAGCCCCTTGAGAACACACCTTATTTTCTCCCTTATCTTAAAAGTCATTCTAGGAATCTTTTGCACCAGCATCAACCTTGCAGGGAAGCTGTCTACAAACAGTTTTCACAGAGCTCATCAGTGTGTCTCCTTTTTTAGCAATCACAAAAAGCTGAGCTTTGTGCCACACGCCCTCCATTCCTCCATTAGTAGGTGTTGCAGATCAGCCAAAGTTGCCATGTTTACAGAAACTTTTCTTTATGTCTTGGAAAAAATTCCATTCTCAACACCCTTTCAGGTTTCCCTTAATAAAAGCTGCCTCCTCCCTATGTGAAAAAAACAGCTTATTTGTTGAATATTACCGGTCCCCCAGTGCCTTGCTATTGGTGACGCAAGCCTAAGCTGGCTGAAATGGCCATGTTTCCACAGCACCATTTCTAGCAATTATTTTGATTAGCTTTATCAGATTAAACCACTAACAATCTCACCCCCATACTAGCAGCCATTACTTATGTGAATATATCCAGGAAAAGATTAAATCAAATGAATAAGCATCAAATGCTTAATTACAATATTTTAATTACCTTCAAAATAACATCACCTATCACACAATAGGGCTGCTTACTATTAACATTAATCTACAGGGCTTGGGAATATATAGTATTTGGATATAAATTAAACAGGCATTTGCATTATACTAAGGAGTGCAATTTACTTCAAATGCCCATCATATGTTTTTGTAAACAGATAAAGGTTTTATTGCCTGTAATCAAGTCTCAACTTGACCCTTATGGGTCCTTTTCTGTTCTCTAACCACAGATAAAACAACCCTGGAGTCTCAAGCTATGAAAACACTAAATTTATGTTCTTAAGACAGTACCTGGTGTTTTGGTAGTGCAATTTCATCTATAGATTCAAAAACACTTTAGTAAGCTGAACAGGACGCCTACAGAGGATCAGAGAACACTAAAATGACTAGCCTAAGATCACACAGAAAACTAACAGCAGAGATGTGAACAGAACAGATCCAAAATGACTGAGACACACTTCAAATTACTGTATATTTTCTGAAAGAAAAGATGAGAAATTCCAACCTATAAGGTAAATTCTCTAGAGGAAAGCTATTTCAGTAAACTAGAAGAAGAAAATTAAGGTTGTCAAATATAAATACAAAATACAATAATTAGTGTGACAATATAATTAGATCACTGGGTGGAAAGAGGTTCTTAATTCACAACTTGTTTAAATACATGTCACAACAATAGGTTCCTGTAAGCTACTAATGTGCAATTAAAGTTCCTGTTATTTACCAGGAAAAACAAACTGGTGAAAAGAAGAAATAATAATCACTTTTGCAGGTAACCATTACTTCAATGGAAAGAAAAAGCCCTCTTGCCTTTTTATGCACTATGTGAAAATAAAGCCTGGAGAAGAGAAGGCTCCAGGGAGACCTTCTAGCAGCCTTCCAGTATCTGAAGGGAGCCTAAAGGAGAGCAGGAGAGGGACTCTTTGTCAGGAAGTGTAGTGATAGGACAAGGGGTAATGGTTTTAAATTGGAAGAGGGGAGATTTAGATTAGATCTCAGGAAGAAATTCTTTCCTGTGAGGGTGGTGAGGCACTGGAACAGGTTGCCCAGAGAAGTTGTGGCTGCCCCATCCCTGGAGGTGTTCAAGGCCAGGCTGGATGGGGCTTTGAGCAACCTGGTCTAGTGGGACCTGTCCCTGCCTGTGGCAGGGGGGTTGGAACTCGATGATCTTTAAGGTCCCTTTCAACTCTAACCATTCTATGATTCTGTGATTTTTATAATTCAAACTTTGCCAGTATGCAATTCTCTCAGAAAGTACTTCATGGCAGAGATCTACAGACTATAGTCTCAACTGCTTGCGACAGTAATATTTCCACCAAGCTAAACATTGTTAAAAATGTTGCCTAAATTTTTTTTGTAGCAATACATAGTAACTGCAAGCATCAGTATGGCTGCTAATGTTTTCCAAATACATAAATCTCATGCAAATTCCAAATTAGGAAAACCATATTTTAATAGTTACTTTTCCCTCTCTTAACAAAAACACAAACTGTATTTTTTTTAATGTAGATATAAAACACTTGGGTGATAAAAGACAACAAACAAAATGAAAACCAAATCCCAGCCAAAGGAAGAAAGGTAATATTACAATGCCTGGGCTGGTGCTGTGTGCTGAATCTTAGCCCATAATGCATTGTCAAGATGAGATTATGAACTAGCACGAAGAGAAGCTATAACAGAACCACTGACTGAAACAGTAGTGACATGAACAGCTATAACATGAGCAGCTATAACAAAATTAATAAAGTGAATGAGATGAGTTTAAATCTTTCAGACAGATAGCAAGGAACAAAGGTGACAGGCAAAACAGATATGTTTATCTTTATTTTGGGCTGTCCACTCCTCTTCTTCTCATCTTTTATAGCATATTGCTTCCAGTGCTAATGAGGTATGGTAGCTACACTAAGTTTAAGATATATAAAATTTTGCACAGTATCAAATCACATATATTCAAACACAGACCACTACTTTAGTCTTAGGTTTTCTCAAAGTACACAGCAGTTCCTCCTTCCTCCTCCCCCCCAGTATTACTAGAGTATTTACTTGCCACCTGGAGCATTAAGTCTGCATTCGCACATATCAAGAATAACGCCTGTAACGATTTTTTGTTTTGTTTTCACAGAGCCATTAATCATGCTTATCTGCATTTCAGGGTAATTGGATTGATTTTTACAGGTCTTCATCTTGACTATCACTGGAGGAGGAGCATTCGCATTATCAGTTTATAGACAATCTTTTTGTTAAGTTTTATGACTGCTGTGAAGGCTCATGCCACAAAAAATTCGTGTTGCTGTGGGTTGTGAAGTTACAGGCTTCCTGCAGCTTGGTCCAACTTCTCTGCCAAAGACCCTTCCTCCCTACATATCATGAGCACAAAGTGCTCCTCTGTGGTTTGGTGCCAACTTGGGCAGCTCCGCTCAAAGTAGGGCTGTAATAAGCTGTTGAGTTGCCAAAATCTTTTAAACAGCCTTATTGGAGGAATGTGTGTCCAGCTCCTGAATCAGAGCTGACCTAACACTGAGACAGATGAACGTCAGGGCTGTATCCCATCCTCCTTCAAAGAAAGTGGAAATGTGGTACCCAACTGGGTAAGAAAAAAAGCATCTCACCTGACCAGAACTAAAGAGAACTGTAGCAGAAGGGAGGAAGCCCTGAGATCATCCCAGATACCCCTTACAAACAAGATAACCACTATTCCCAGCTTTTTACCCTGAATTTCCCTCTTTTCCTTTGCTTGGCTATGTTTCTCCTACCAGTGGTCCCTCATCTTCCTCCTTGCTCTTTGGCTCTGGTATTCTGAGGATCTTTTTCTACTCACGTTTATATTTCCTCCCTTCCTCCTTTTTCTTCCTCATCTCAACTCCTATGCTTCTAGACTGCTTGCTTTTGCTTCCCAAGACCTTGGATTCTGCCCAGTTGCAGCAGTGTAAATTTTGGGTGCTTCCACTACCATCACACAGCTCCACTAAGTACAGCAGTGAAAATCACAGTCTCACTGCAACTGAGAGAAGTGAATTAGGCCTGTGATATGGAGTACATTTCATTTTTCTCCCTGTTTGTGTCCTCACTCAGCCCATTTCATGTAAGAACTTTGCGAACCTGAGGAAGAACTAGCCAGACAAAAGCTGTTTAATTCATGACCTTCAACAACATCAAGGAAGAATGAGAAGACTGCTCTTATAGTCTGGTATGGGAAAGCCCAGTTTGTTCTCCATCTCTCCAGGGTATTCCAGTTTGGCTCCAAGTCTGTGGTCAAAGGCCTCTGTTTCTCTAGTAGCCTGAACAACTGAAAGCTATTTAACCGTTCTCCAGCTTTGCACCCAGTATGACCTCCCACATCCTCCCTTTACCTCTTTGCTACTTTCACATTTCGTAGCCACCTTCTTAAAACGCCCATGAAAATATTATGCTGCACTTCACTACATTTAGTTAACTGTAAAATAATAATAATAATAAATCCTAAAAGATTTGAAGGTATTTTTAAGAGAATTTAAATATAGGACTCTTTTCATCTAGCTATCACTGCAGTAATATAAATGAAGCAAATTAATTTTAATGCTCCAAGGTACTGATTCTGTGTCACTGTCACTGACAGGATCCAACTAGACTTTATGAGATGGCATTTGACTTTATGGAAGTGAGCACTATGCACGCATTTACAATTTTACAGGGACTTTAAGCTGTCATGCTGAAAAATGTTTATAAAACATTAATCAAAAAATGCCTCTTTAATACAATGCATTGTCTGAAAGATGTTAGAAGGCACATATTGTAAATGGATTCTTTTTCTGACTAAAGTAATTTCTACCAAAAGCCTCTCCCCACTGCTATACAAGTACACAGTGTGGAGAGATAAAGAGCACTTTCTCAGCACATTACTACCTGATCCAAACACTTGGGAAATCACTAATGTACAGCATGCCATATTTCCATGTCACACATGACACATTTGTCTAAAATTACCCAACAGAGTTTGACATTGCAGCATATTCCATAGCAGAGCTTTCAACTGACATCTGCCAAGTAAGAACTTCAAGTAGGAGCTTTCTTCTTCTAACAAGCAAGTAAGAGTTTTCTTTTATCCTATACCCATGATGGAAGTGATAAAGCAGTAAGTACTGGAAATCAGGTTTTTTTTTCCAGTTTTAATATGTTTATTTTATGCTTGCTGAATGTGTAAGCTCCCCTCAAAGCACCGTTTCATCATTTGCTGTTTTCTATCACATTGCAATGGGTTCAGAGAAGTTAATAGAACATTTTTATTACCCCTGAAACACAAGCCATTATCTCTCACACCCAAAGCAGAATTATTGCTAGATGCTCTACTTACATACTTTCTGTGTAGGTTTTTCCCCTTCAATGTCTTCATCGCAAACACTTTATCCTAAAACTTTATTGCTTAAATGCTGCAGCATTTCTTCTTAGGAATAAAGGTTTGGTGCAAAACAAAGAGGTCATGACTAGGGCTAGGGAACCACCAGCCGTTCACAAATCAGAACAACCCTCACAAAGAGGCAGTGGAAATACTTTGAAGAAAAGCTTTAGCCTCTGGATTTTCAGTTCTCCATTCTACTCCTCTATACATTTCAGAACTCTGAATTGCCATAACCTTCAAGTGCAATTACAAAATGAATCAAGTGTATGATGGTGGCTTCTCTGACACTCCATGCTACTCTTTTTCTGAAGGAACCTCTCAGCAGTTGATGTGAAGGGAACATCAGTAGGCCAAACTGCCATTTCTTTTTTTTTTTTTTTTTTTTTAACTGAGAAAAGTCTTGTAAAGAGGGGCATATATTGCATTAAACTCATCCTAAACTGCCAGAGCAGCAGGTTTCTGAGCTTATCCCTGCAAACACAGTGCCGAACGAGCACCTGAAATTTTTACTGTCAAGTTTCAGAACAGTACAGCATGTGGCCCAGTGACTGCATGGTGGGGAAGAGTGGCAAGATCTGAACAAAATCCAGCTTAGAGCATTAGAAAAAGGTTGTTCAAACAGACCTAACAGAATGGCAAAATGCTGCTAATCTCATTTGAAAACTTTCCTTGTCTCTTCTCAGTGAAATCACACTGCTGTGGCTAGTTTTGAGGAGAGAGAAGTTTATATACTATGCCTCTCCTCGGTGAAGGCTAGCCAGGGACAGAAGATGTTTTTGACAAATTAACTAGTTAAGGATTGTTTTTCCTGTATCTCTGTCTCCAGAGCATGCACTGAACTCAAGTTAAATGCCCTTCCCTCAGGACCAGTTTCATCCAGGTATGGGAATTGCTGAATGATATCTGACAACCCATAACAATACAAATATTCACTTGCTACTGAGTATTCCCATTTCAGCTGAAGAAAGTACCTTCCAATGTAATATGAAATCACGTTACATTGGAGAAACAACAGATTACTCCAAGCTGAGCCTAAAACAGGCAACCAAGCTCTTCCCCAGGTGAAAAATTCCTCAGAGGAAAATTTGGTAGTCCTTTCCCAGCCCAGCTGCAGCTATCACTCTGAGATTTCTTTTGCTCTCAGACCTAACCAAGAGATCCTAAACCTTACAGTCATTTTGTATCCTGCAAAGGAATCAAGGCTGACAAAAGTAATAGATAACCTTGCTAGTCTCTTGTCCAGAAGGAAATCACGGTGTCAAGGTAAGATAAGATTCCAGCCACAGGGGCTAGGCAATGGTTTACAATGGTACAATGGTTCGTAGCACTTTTGGTTCAATCAAACTTTGGTAACAAAGCCTACTGTTACCATGGAAATATGACTTTTGCCAGTGGCTACAAAGAGATCATCTATCAGCACAACCACTGATGCCTCCAGGTGATAGGACACTTGGATATGCAATGTTTGGAGCAGTTGAGACTACATTCCCCTTGCCTTTTTGCCCACATACATGCCATATGAAGAACTTGAGCTTAAAATATTTTCAGGGAAAATATTTCAGTATGCATTCATATTTCCGGTCAGTGACAACTGTAATGGAAAGCAAAACACAGATGCACAAAGTGGTAAGAAGAAGCATTGGAAGGGGAAATTTTACAAGGGACTGGTGAGACGTTAAGGGAATCTGGAAGAGCTGCAGGGAAAAAGTGAAAAACGGAGGGCTATCCTAGTTACATTTGGAGGTCTATGTGCACCCTGATCTTCAAAGTACTTTCAGCTTTGTCCTTTGCCTTGGAAAAGAACAGTGGTTTACCAGAATATTCAATAAGCCCTTGTGATACATTAAATAAATTACTTCTTTTGGAGAGCTAAAATTATTATTATATGTGTGGTTACATATTGGCCATATAGTTAAGGCTAGGATGCAAGAAGTTTGCTGAGCCCCACACTATGTAGTAAGAGACTGGACTAGTCTATTTTTTAAGTAAAGGAGAGGGAGGAAGGGGAATGAATGAGAAATAAGGTAATTTTTTTGCCATAACTCTAACAAGAAGAAAAAAAAAGAAGAAAACCTAATATGCTTGAATGTTTTTACTAATTCTTGTTCTTCAGGTAACTGCCACACGCATCACAGAAATCAGTAATTTAAGTGCAATGTAAGTACAGTTACTAGGAAAGAACACGTCTTGAAACTATCAAAGTAAATAAAAAAGTAAAAACTGGGACAAAGAAAGAAGAAAAGTACAGTTTTTCTATTTTGGGGTTTTCAATGGGTGCATTCAGATTGGAAGTGATGCTTGATGAACAACATCGCCAATCTTACCAGCTGCTAACAATGAAACATTTAACACTAACAACTGAAGACTAGTGTCTTAGACTCCAAAACACCACCACCTGTCTGACAACATGCTTGGATATCAGTTCACTCTTCATACACACAACATACACAAGGCATGTGGCAAAGTCTTCCCTGTAATTCACTAGTAATATCTAAGCTATGAAGTTTAAACAAATGAAATTGAAACACTTCCTTCCCTTCGATATAATTCTTGCAGCCAACACCTTTTGAAGTTTTAGTAGGTTAGACCTACTGACGGAAGAAATTCCGGACAAAGAGATTGACAAATGTCCTAAGACCATAAAGCTGAGATTTGATTAAACTGATTATTTGCTTGAATATTACTGCCCTCTCCACACATAGCTGAGGCTAAGGTTTCTCAGCATTAAAGTTCTGATTATGTAAATTTTATTTCCAGATATTATTTAAAAAGCCATTCTAAACATGTATTATCGCTGTTTATAGTTTTATTTTTGTAAACACAAGCAGGAAAGGATTATGCTCCTAACTATTTCATATTATCTTTTAGTTAGATTTTTCCAAAGCTTTTTTCTCCTGAAAACTTGCTGCAAAGGAAAAAATTAGACATGAATTTATTATACATGGTAAAAAAAGAAAGCATTTCTTTTCATAGAGAAAAAAAAAAATTGTTAGCAATGCTACCATAATTTTTCTTTTGATTCTCTCTCCATCGGATTTCTGTGGCCAAGAAAAGAAGATATGAGGCCAGAAATGCTTTAATGCTCCAGACATTTAGAAAAGCATTTTGAAAAAACTGCTCACTACCCAGAAATACTGAGGGACACTAGTTCCTATTCTAAAACTCTGTGGACTAGGGTTACGTGCTTGCAGTGGTTGTAGCAGCTTTAAGAGGAAGATCCCTCTTCCAGATTCCCAAGACTGTCCTGTAACAGGAGATTTCTAAATTTTGTGGCTGCTGTTGATTTTTTACATCTTTGCACCCACTGTTTTAGAAGTGTCTGGAGTCAGGCAGCTCAGACTGGCTGCCAGAAGGTGCACTGAGAGCGGCAAATGTAGATGCAACTCTCTCAAGGAGACTCAACATCATCTTCAATACTTGCTAGCTTTAGTATGGGTGACACTTGTAGCCTCTGCCAGCTTGAGGTAAAAAAAATAAATCTTGAGTCATGTCCAAATGTGGATCTCCCCAAGGATAACCTGTCAGCTGTCTGCTGAATATAATGTAGTTTCTTAAAGCAGATAAATTAACTTTAACTGGTTTTGGTGGGGAGGGAGGGCTCTTGTGTCATTATCATTTTACAGATGGATATGTGTGTTTATTTTTTTCTATATTATAAAGAGGTATGAGCTTGCTGTCATTAAAAACTGGCAATCTGGTTTTTAGTGTCTGATCCAATTAGGTGTACATCTGGGAAGACACACAACCAAATAAATAATTGGAGAGGTGCAACTCTGAAATGACTATTGTTATTCATCGATCTCTTTCTGCAAGTCGAGATTGAGAGATGTAAACTTCAAGTGAATGAGATCTCCTGGGTGAGATGCTTCAGTTCAAACACAGTAAACAACTGTTGTCCTCTGATGCACATTTTAGTACTGCTGGAGGCAAACTTTCTAAATATTAATAAAAAAAACCTACTACTGGCAGAGTATACAGATGAAAAGGAAGCCCCGGGAGCTGCTACAGAATTTCTTGCCACATTCTAAGTCTAATCAAAGAGGCATACATTTCAGGTCAGAAAGGAAAGGAGATTCCCTAATTTACTCCAGTATTCCCTCTTCTTAAATCAGAGAGAGGTTAAAATCTGGTACTTCCTTAGATTAGACATTAGACATATTGTGAATCTTCTCATTAAAAAACATAGGAAGAATCAGACACTCTGTGTCCAAGTCACTGTAACTCACTGGACTATTTCCTACTTTCAGACTGTCCTGCAGCACAATTCCTTCCTGAAAGTACAGCCCCTAGGGATCCTCTGGTCTGAAGAAGATGAACAGGGAGTGCTTGCCCAGTCAGGTATATGAGTAATAAGGGAACATAAAAGAGATGCTCTGGCACAGACTATCCCAGCAACCAAAGCCTACTCAAAACTGCCAGTTTGACTTCCTGTGGGGATAGGCCCTTAAAGTGAGTGGCGACCTTAGTATTATAGAAATGCTTACACATGCAAAACGGCATCTCACCTTGAGTGGATTTGTCTGTGCAAGCAGGAAACATTCATACTACTCCCAATTACACAGATCTTCAGTTTATTTTGGTTTTGCTAATATTCTGATATGCAACTGTACTGGAAAAAGCATTTCCCAGGCATTCTTTGGTGTCCACTGAGGAAGACGACATGTCAATTACATGGTAATAACCTCACTGATAATATTGCGTAGTAAGAAACAAACGTGGGTTCTAGAAGAATGCCGAGCTAGGAAAGGTGATCACCTGCCCTCAAGCTGGGCTATAACAAAAGATGCTAACATGAGAGAAGTGTAGTAGATCCAGGTGCTACCCCTCAGTTCTTTTTTTCCAGAGACAGAGAGAAGACAAAGAAAAGGGAAATCAAGGAACACAGGAAAAAGCCCAGCCAAATACTTGCTGCTCCTTCCAAGCAAACACTGATGGGAGACTGAAGAGATGGGAAAAACTTTTTGTTTTGGCCCATAGAATCACAGTGTCAAAACTTACTAAAGGTTCTAACAGCCACTAAGCCCCATGGGATCTCAGAAACAGGAATGGGAGAGGGTTTCTAACTTTCTGGCAGTAGTGAGGGATACACATTGGCCCAGACAGAGCCTGCACAAGACATTGCATTCTTTCCAGCATATTCCTCCCATCAGCTTTCCTTCTGCCCCAAGGGTCAGCACCCAGCAATTCTAGACAGAGGAGTAGCCAGATCATTTTTACTTACATTGCTCTATTGGACATGTAGGGAAGAAATGAGACTAAAACTCTGTAACAGATATGAAAATATGCAAATTCAAGCACTAATAACACCAAGAAGTATGACATCATGCCTGCAGTACTGTCTCCTTTTCGATTTACAAGAAAATTTTGAGAGACAGTATTAAAAGTCTTGGTCTTGAAAACTTTCAGAAAGCAATTAAGCAGGATTATTTTCTACATCTTTATGTAAAATTCAGAAGAATTATTCACACATTTATAGCTAGTCATAGTTAGTACCTTGAGGAATAATTGCCGTAGAGGACAATTCCCTGCCAGGAGCAGAGGAAAAACCACTGCATTTGAAAAATACCAGAGTATAGCCTGAATACTCACTTAGGGCAACACACCCAATTTTACCATCTTACTTTCTATTACAGGATTATTAAGAGATACCTCCTTTTTAAAATCAAAATGATATACCTTTTATACTAACACAAATTAGAACATTTTGGTATTTTTCTACCTAAAGGAGAAAGGTGATTATCACCACACAATAAGATGAGTCTGAGCTTGATTAGTACAGCATTTCACAGAATTTGGGTGTAGGAAAAATCAGGTGAAGCAAAAACCCAGCTAATATTAATCAGCAGTGGTTTAGGCTGTGCAAAAATATTATTTATCTCTGAAAAATCTTGTGAGGATGTATCTTTAGAAAACACGAGCAACTTATAGATAGCTGTGAGCAGATTGGAGCTACACGTGAGCACGATGCACTCTGTCACATTGTGCAGCTGGGGAACTCAGGGAAAAGCATGGGCTGATTAATCCATAGCCTAGAAGATCCGCTCACAGTCAACTGAGTTGTCTGTGAATCTACTTGGGTGCTACAGCAGGCTTTTACGAATTGTTCAAGTACAGACTATCAGTTCCGTACCTGTGCAGTAACAAACTGAGTATTTAAAAAAGTAAATCTGAATGAAATTAAAACAGTACAAAAGAAAGTTAGCTATTTGGCTTTTACTTGCAAAATGAACTCTATTTCCTGATGGTAAAAAAAAACCAAACAAACCCAACTTTGATTGCATTACTTTAAGACTTCCATGGTGAAAGAACTGCTACACTGATAAATCCAAATTAAAAATGCACACTGCATCACAAACAATACCCTGATTTTATTATAAGGTGGGGTTATTTTTGTTGTTTTGTTTTAATGAATCTGCTGTTCATGATACCTACAGTGCTAACATTTGCACTTGTGGTAGCCAAAAGAGGTAGCAGTACTCTTTTTTTTTTTCCCTGACAAAGTAATTTTACATAGTAAATACAAAGAATTAAAGTCAAAATGTTTTTTTGACAATCCTGCATTTTACTTTTGGAGTTGTAACTTTTAGCTAGCAATTCACCCTCTGCTAAAAATAAAATAATGTTCTGTACTTGGCTGCAACTTTTGTGTAAGTGCAAGCAACAACTGCTGTATTTTTTCAGATGAGCCACACTGATAGCTTTGCACTTCCTTGAGGCCTCTTCTCTTCTCTTCTCACTGAATGAACTCCAGGGAATGGCATCATGTCGGGCTTTCCAGATGGATTATGTGAAGCCATAGCTCAATGTCATTTTCAATAGCAAGGCTCATAATTAAAGGTCAAATAGTCACTTCATCTGCAATCAATCAATAGAAGAAGTACTAATACTAAGTACTAATCAATCAATGGCAAATGCACTAATAAAACCCATGCATCAAATGTCCGCATATGTGTGTGCTCACATGTACTGTGCATATATGTGAGTAGGGAGAAGGAGAGAAAGAGAACAAAGTGTGGGTGAATATGCCAGAGGGCATTGTGAGTACCGTATTTATCTTCACTCCTTTTAAGCTTATATTCTGTTTCACTCATTAAGTGAAATACAAATAAACATTAGCTCTTCTGCATATGTGATGCTCTGTATTCTAAAAACTGCCAAAGCACCCACCTCTATGCAGAAATACCGGCTAGCGTTCCTAACTAAGAAACACAAAGGCACCTACCCTGTGTAATTTGTCCTTACGCAAACATGCCGTGCACTCTGATCTTTGAGACAAAAAGTGTGTCAACTGTTCTGTCTACAAAATAAAACCCAGCATATGGGAACAGCACTCATCTCCGTGCAGAGCAAGCACTTGTTCATGGATTCAACAGTGGAAGTGGCAGTTGGCCTCATGAGCATGCACTGCATGGGAATTAGTTGGTTTCGTAATATGGTGTGGGAGAAAGTGACTTATAAAAGTCTTCTCATGCCTCTCCTATTACCACTTCTAAAGCTTTAAAGCTGTCAGCTCTTCTCCCACTTTAGTCAGTGCCATTCTAAGCTCCCCAGGGAACGGGCCAGACGTACCTATTTGGAGTTTCACCTGCCAAGCTGAGAGAAATCAGTTTCAAAGTGAAAGAACAAGTGTTGGGAGGTCATTTATACACTACCATTGGAATCTTGAAGACAAACAAAGCAGAGCTCCATGACACATGTGAAACCAGACCCTGCGCTGTGTTTGTGCTTACAGGCACCATAATGACAAAGGGAGAGGGAAAATTCTCTCTGCTGCAAGAGAACAGAAGGTTTCTCATTGTATGGTTTAGAGTAAACACCTCTGGACAAGTAGCAATGTGATGGAACAATGAAAGAGTAAGGGCCAAAACACCTACATCTGTTCTTGTTTCTGCTGAGACCAGGGTGGAAAGCACTGTGCTGTGTGGATAGATTTAACTGTCATTCAGAAATGGCTGATTCTTAAAAACAAATTAGATGTACTCTACTTGCACCTTTAGTGAAGGAATAAATGCCAACTGCTCTGGTTAACATTCCTCTACATCATCAGCTTAGGGGCATACCTCATTGCACTACAGCTTTATATAACTCAATCCTCGCTATTTACATAGAAATGTGTGTTTATTCAGCTCTATCTTATCTGGACCTGGTACGAATACTGAACAGAGTAAAACACCAGGATTTAAGAACCAGCCAGCTTGAAATCCATACACAGTAGTCACACCTATGCAGCGCATATGCTCTGTAGCAGTGCACACCCTCAGCCTTAGCAAAGATGGGCTCCCAGGGACTGCCAAAAAGAGGATTTCCTCATTAGAAAATGGTGCTCAATTCAGGTGACTCAGACCTCCACAGAAGATAAGCCTTGAAGCCTCAAAGAAACCCTGACAAAGCTAAGCCCCAGACAGAGAATACAGCAAGGGAAGCAAGTGTCACCCCGTGACCTCAACGCAGGCCCTGAGCAGTAAGGAAACGTAGTGCAAAAGAACACAGCCTAAGAACGGATTACAGCTTGTGTAATTGCCTAGGAGGCAAACTTGCTTTCCAAGAGACACCAGCTCTTCAAGAACAAAGGTAAAGCCGTCTGTCCTAAAGCTGGCAAATGGAAGAGTCTGTGGCTGAGAAACAGTCCCAAAATACTGTATTTCACCCTCTACCTGTTTCGTTTCAACTTGCACGCTTATCCATGAGACATCTGTATTAGCAGGGTAAAAGTATGTATGGTTGGGGAGAAGCTGTAGGAGTCCTTGAAGACAAGGTGGCCAAAGTATTTTTGCTGGTGTTCTTGGGCAAAGAAAGCTACAAAAATCAAAGCCTGACTCGCTGGGCTGTGCTAATGTAAGCAGTAGCTTGGAACTGGGAAAACATGAACTGAAGAGTTAAGCAAGCTAGGAACCTTAAACCAGATTCTTCTAGAGGAGAAAATTAAATATAAAAATGAGAGTGCAGAAGAAAAGTAAAGCAACTCAGCTGTGTGCATTGGGTGCAGGTCAAGACAGGAGGCATGAGGACATTTGGTAGAGTGAGTAAAAGAAATGAAGCATCCTCATTTTTTTCTGTGTGACGGCAAGCCCTCTAGGACTTAAATATTAAAAAAAGGTTTGTACTTATTTTCATAGGGTCATGGCAAGCTGCAGAAGTATTCAACAGAGCGTATATAAAACTATTTTCACTGGGGAGGGAAGGGGAGACATTTGTGCTGTTAAATACAACCAGCTTCTCTTCTGTAGTATGACATTTGTGTCCTAAGTTTATACACATCTCCAAACAGAAAGTACAGTAGTGTGTTGTGGCTTACACATGCAGTTACATTCTATAAATACAAGCATAACTGTCATCCTGAACATAAGCTCATTTATTAGTTGAGGCTTCAGTTTCATAGAACATTTGGCTGAAAAAGACCTGATGTCGTTTAATCCATGTTCTGCTCCAAGGCAGGATCAATTCTAGCTATCTAACTCCTGTCTGATGCTTGTCTATAACGACAGGAAATTTAAGACATCAATAGGCAACATGTTCCAAAGCTGAACTATTGGGTAGGTTTCCATGCTTGTTAGCTTAAGTCACTGTTATTGTAACAAAGTCCTTCCCTTTCCAAAGTCCATTGTGAAAAAGTTACTATTTCCTTCTTTGCATCAACCTTTGAAGATCATTCAGCTACCTTCTCTCAGTAATCCCAATTCTTTCTACCTTACTCCAGGGTGATAATTTTGAGATCTATGATCACTCATGACACTCTCTCCTGATCTGTTTCCAGTTGGTCCACATGATTTCTGAACTGTGGAGCCCAAAACAGCATGCAAATGTCAAAAGCCATAACACTCTCAAGGCATACAACTTTGTTTCCTTCTCTGCAACCCACAGGACCTTGTGAGAAAGGAAATTAGATTAGTTTGGTATAATATGCATTTGACGAATCTACGGTGCCATTACTTGTTTCCTTGTTTATTCCTACACTGTTAAAGTAACTTATTTCATTATTTGTTAATATGAAGTTAAACTCACTGATCTATAATTCCTCATCCCCTCCTTGTTTCCACTGTGAAAAAGAGGCATTGTGTTTGCTTTTTTCTTGTCTTCCAGGAACTCCTTCACTTCCCACAGACTTTCAAGCGCACTTGCTAACAGTTCTGTAGCACAGGCCTGCCTGAAGCAAAGAATCCCGAGATGAGCTTTGCTGTATCAAACTGACTTGGAAAACATCTCTTCTAAGTCTCAACTTGTTCTTCCCTTGTTTTAGCCTGAGTTCTTACCTTTGTTATTGACACTAGCTGTGTTTCTCTTTGACACATACAGTCTTGAAGAGGCACATATTCAGTCACATGCTTTATCAAATGCATGGTTTTGTATTTTGGAAAAACAGTAAGAAAATACTCAAATACTAGTTGTGTCACTGACTGAATATAATGGATCAAGCAGTAGCAAGTGTCTGTAAGCACAGCTGATTTAACAGTATTTTGTGAATTTCCATGAGAACATCTTATTATCATTAAGGGGTCATAAGTGACAAATCTCTTAATGATGTTTCGGTAAATTAATTCTAATAAATAGAACTATCCAAAATATCTGCAGTCTTAAAATAAACACCTACATTTTGCTCATGTTAAGCAAAAGATAGTATTGCCCATTTATGGTTTCTGAATTCACCTTATGCTTTGATTCACACTTGTACATCCTAGCTTTTACGTGTAAGATTTTGCTGTGAGGCTGGGCAGATACACCTTACAATCTTCTCAGTAACAAATCTGAAATGTTATCAATATTGGCTTAGGCAACAGAACAGAATAAGAGCAGAAAGAAAAATCCAGCTTTCCATAAATAAGATGGTCTTACTGTATGATCACTAAAATCTCAGCTGAGAAGGCTATGTCATCTGCCCTGTAATAACCATTTATTTTATCTGTGCAAGAATATTAACCTACTATTAGTATCATACTGGTAGCATTGCTTGTCACACTGAAACCAAAACTATTTAAGCAGAAAAACCAGCAATCAACAACACTTTTTTCATAACACAGAAGGTATGAATGTTACTGTTGTTGCTTATCTCACAACTTACCCAGGGTGAGGGATTTGTGTGTGGAACAGAAAACGATAGCCACTGTGTCTGCTGGTGTGAAACTAGAGTTATTCCTAGAAAAGAAAGAGTTTTAGTAATCTCTGATAGCAAAAACCTTCTTAAAACATCATTGATCAAATATATTACTTTGAGGATCCATATGCGTGTTCGTATCACTTTGATCAGGTCTAGTGACAGAAATAATTCTACCCACAAATGAACAGTAGTTTAAAGCAGAATTGTTTCTTGGTTGCAGCAAACTCTCTAATGAATATGCTCCTGTGTGAAGGAGAGGAATTCTGAACACATGGTATATAGGACACAACTTTATTCTAGCCAAGGTGGTGGGGTTTTCTTGCAAACATGCTCTATCACAGCAGTGGCCAGCTTGCTACAGTAAAAAAAGATAACGACCTATCATTTCTTTTCCTGGTATGTAATGTTGACAAAATGCTCAAGTTAGATAGTATATTGAGTCTACACTATAAGCACTGCTTAGAATATGTAGTTACCTTCCACTTCAGAGAAAAACTGCACCTGAAGGTTTACACCCTGGGAGTAAGGCCAGTAAAGAGGGAAAAATGACATACAGAGCAAGATATGTGACTGGCCAATGGATCGCCCTTTGGTCCAAATGAGGAATTGTTTCATGAGATTCTAAATATTTACCACGCTGTCTGAGTTGGTTAGTACTTATGACATCTTAGATTTTACAGTTGGGACATATCTTTCCCCCAGGTTAGGTCTAGCAGTTCAAATTATTTAAAAATGCCTTCTAAGGTCAGGGCGTATGATCTCACCACAGAGAAATTTTCTTGTGGCACTAAACAAGCATAAGTAGCTCTAAGACGTTGCACCCTTTTTTGTGATTCTCCCTTACAGATACCATATAATTTATATAAAGCATAGGGCTGGAGTCTGCTGTATTGTGGCACTTCCCTTTAGCAGAGTGCTGCTAAGAAAAATACTCCAGTGAGCCTAAGTGAGATGACAATGGTGGCTACTCTGAGCAGTTCAGACGACGCACTAAGCCACCAGCCATCACCACTGTCACGGTACTATTTTTTAAGAACTGAAGGTGCAAGTGTTCTTCCTGGCTGATATTAAAAAAAAAAAAAAATAAAAAAAAAATAGCTCTACCAAACATTAGTTCAGGACAACTGTCTTTTAAGAATCACCATATAAACATAACGAATTTGACATATACAGAGAAGAGTGAATTGCCAGCCCAGCAAATGTATCTTGAGATGTAAAAAGTCAAACTGAGTTCTCTCTCTCATATGTCATCAGCATGTCTGCAGGGCAAATTATACCTTCGGTGACATCTGTGCAAATCCATTTTTTTCAGTGGATGAGGTATAGCAGTGATTGATTGAGATTTAACAACTCTGTAATTAACACACAAGAAAGGACAGAATTCAGGTCCTGCTCTCTCAGCCTATGAAACTCTAACAGAGAAAATGCAGTAAGGACAATATAAAATATCAAAATGAGGTCACCCCTATTTAGAAACCTGCCCTTCCACATTTGCATCAACTGTATCACCCAAACCAAAGATACCACACAAAACAAATTTTCAAAGGTTCTGATTGAGCACATTCAGTTACCTTATAGAAAAGAGGAATGTCAAAAACATGAAGCTCATCTGAATAGAAAATACTGAAAGGGAAACAAGTTAAAATTAGACTTAGATTACAGAAGTAAAGATCACTTAAGTCTCTGCAATTTGTGTACGTGCCTTTTGCCCCCATACAACAGGTCAGAAGCTAGGAGGGACCAAGGTGATCTAGAGAAATCCAGTGACAGACAACCTTTAAAGACTTCTGAATCAAGTAATTCTTGACACAACGAATGGCAGGAAACTTCACTACTGCATGCTTCACATCTGTTTGCGCTAGTTTTGCTTATTGGATTGACAACACAATCTTTCAGACATGCTCTGGTTGCCAAGTATTTAAATTCAGCCCCTTTCTATGTAACAGCAGGGAGTACAATGTGTAAGCATGATCACAATAAATATATTACTCTCCTGATGAATGATCACTATTAAGAGAGATTTTAATTGTCTCTGAGACAAAGGCTAGTTCCTAACCTGGGCAGCATGTATCAGACAAAGCAGCTCTCGCTTAAGCTCAGTCTGCTTTGTAAGTGTGAAGGATTTTTGAACCTCCTGAGGGGAGCTCTCTTCTCTGCCAGCTCTCCTGACACCCTCAGGGGTCGCGAGATGCACAGCGCCCACCCTTGGTCTGTAGAGATGCGGGGAGAGATGCAGGGAGAAGTAGGCGGCTTCCCTGCTGTGCTGGGAGTAGCTGCTGAGACTGCAGAGAGCGAGTGCCGTGCTGGAGCACAGGAACTCCCCACAGAACTGGAGAAACCCTGTGACCTGCACAGACCTTTCCTGGAGGGCTTGTACTTGCAGCAGAACCTGCTAGTCTGAGTAGGTTCTCTCCTTTTTCCTTGCAAAACTTGTGAATGTAGTAAGGCTGATGTATCCTGTATGGTAGTGCAAGCCAAGACGATGCATTTGATTTTGACCCCAGTTTAAAACTGGTCAACAAGGCAGGGGTATTAGCTATTACCAGTGACATTTTCCATTCTCCTACATACATTACCTAGGACGTATAAATGTCACCTCAGCATGCACTTAATTCTTCCTTCGTAAACTAAGAAAGCAATGCATTGCTCCTGAATTACAACTTTTCAGCCACTAAGTACATTAATTTAGTATGCACAGAAAATAAACCCCTTAATACATACAATTCCATAAAGCAATAAGTGTGTGTTGCTACCAATAGAAGCTAGAATATTAACAACAAAATTACTTAAAAACATTAATCAGCAGAATAATAAACGCAGTCTCATCTCAAACTGCTCATGCTAATTTCACATCCTGGTATAACACAACACACACCCCCAGCCAACCAACACATGCAATGGTAGCACAGAAACTTTTGCTAGAATACAATGTGCGTATCCATCTCCACAACTTCCTCGGGTTTTGGTTTTACAAATATTTTAGAAAAAAACCCAAATGTGTAATATGTTCTAAGCACTTTCAATGCTCATGTTAATATTCTTACTAAGAAACTCTAGTTACTCATGCTGGCAATGAAAATCTATATACGATGATTTTCAGTGTATTGCAACGCACATGGTATCTATAATTACACATGGCACAAATGCAGAGTTGTCTTGCAGAGAAATAAAAGACAAGACAAGAAAGGCAACAGAAGCAAGCACTCTACACCAACTGTTCAAGGAAGACCTTGCTTTTTAACTGAAAAGAAGGTGGTTTTTTTCAAAGTAGCAGTCAGCAGAGTAACATAAAATTACTTTACTCTGAGTTTCTCTGCATGTTAAATCAGAGTTGAAAATTTTCATCTCTTTTTTTTTTTGTTGGCAACTCTGCACTGATATAAGTGCATCTGGGATGTGGTCCTCCTCAGGTGCCCGTGCAAACAAGTATTTCCTTCATTTTGAAAGAAAAAAACCCCAAAACTCAACTCCTTAGCATGGCTTATTCCTTCTTTGCTTTCAGAATAAAGTATTTATACAGTACCACTTATAATTCCATGCAGTATTTTAAACATGTATAGTGTTTCATAGTCCTAAAAACTGCCACAATTAGGATAGAATAGGAACTGACTCAAAAAGGGCAGAAGTAAATTTCCTACTGACTTTAGCAGAGGTTGGGTTTATAGAAGATACACTATTTTCATTAGACAGAAATGTGTACATACACACATTTCAAGGTAGGTGATGCACTGATTTCTTGAAATCTTAACAGCTTCAGAGCATATGAGATGTTGATCTATTCTCTAGTTATCTCTCTCCCAAGGAAAACTCCTGTCACTGGACAGTCTGAAGCAAGGCAGGAATTCCCTACTGGTACAGGTGACAGTGGCTGTATAGCACTGCCTTTCCCTTGGAGGTAGTGATCCACAAGTGTATTTTTAACTGATGGCAAAGATACCAGCAGTCTATTCTCAAGTGTATGTTATTTAAGGCTGAATGACTGAAGTGCTTCTAAAACAAACTCTGCAAGAAATGTTTTCATCCACAAAAATACATCAACACATTCAAACTTCCAACTAGTTTCAAGGTTTATAATATGGTAAGGAAGAATTATTTAAAAGTTGTAACGGTGCTTTTCAGTAACAGCTCAAACCTAAGTACTTCCTTTCAGTTTGGAATGCAACATCTGAGCATTTATGGTTGCTTCATAATAATGAAGCCAAACCACAATGGTAGTTAAATACTTGGAAAGTAACACTGTGCCCCTTTAGAAAGGGAGGGCTGCTGAGCAACCTCAGGCAGACTAAACAGAAGGGTTCATCCCTCTCTAAATGCTTACTCAAGCCCCCAAGAAGGTGGAGAAGATTCACACTAGATGCACTGAAAGTACAAGCCCTAGCCCCACGCCAGTCTCCCCACAGCCCCACCCTTTCCAGTACACACAGCTCATTACACAACTGAAACACAAGATAAAAGGGATGCTTTAAAGCTGAACTTACTTATGAACACTATTATAATCAAGCTAAATTTATCAAGGTCAATATTTGGATTGGCGAAAGTATCACAGAATGTGGTGTAGATGATCATCAGGAGCACACAGCTGCTGATAGTGCCAAATGGAGGCTTCTTCCTTTCAAGCCAGTCCTTGATGTATCTTCGAACAATCTGAAACACAGAAACCAACAGGTTGCCTCTTTTCAAAGATGCAGGGAGCCAAGTTGGGCATCACAAAGTGAATCTGACAGCGGAAAGACACAAAGAGAAGAGAGTAATTTGGATGACGGCCACAGTGGATTTCAAAGCTTCCCTGCCACACAACTCTTCTTCTGGGGAATTTAACATTTGTAGTGCAACTTCCACTGGGCGTCCATAATGAGAGTATATTTTCAAGTACATTCAAATCCATCCTTAATCATGCCAAATGTTCTTTGCTAGCTGTCACTGAGACATGCCCATTAAGCCTCCCCAAAGTTTATCTCCTCTGCTGATACTAATGGATGTATGTAATTATCACAGTCCCCTTTGCATCAACAGACAATTCCAAGTGCAACTTTGGGAATCTTAAAAATCTGACATCTTCAGGAATTTCATGACGGTAGATAATCGAAAGTGATCCATGGAACATTTTAATATTTAAATAGCTAGCGATGCACCAGAAGTTTTTAATTAAATTATAACTCAAGCTTGAAAAGCAAAAGTGCATGTGTTGTGGGAGTTTAAATAATTCAAACTCTGAATATCTAGAGTTTTTGTAAATCCAAAGACAAATGCCATTTGCACGCTTTTAGAATATCAGAATTAACACATGAAAACAAGGAAACCTAATGTACTTAGCGGAACTTTTGCACTTTCAGGAAACAGAATCTGAAGTTGTTTTTCAAGAATTTTTTAGAAACAACTATAAATTTTAAAGTAACTTCAACTTTCAAATTATGCCACGCACTACAGGACTAAGCCTCAGCAGATACAATGCATCTATTTCAGTCCTGCCAGGGGAGTTGCTTTTAGTTTTTCTCTTTACTTTATACGGTTTGAAAAAACTTTTTAAAGCTTTTATCATACAGCTGCGACTTGTGTTAATTTTTCAGCAATCACATTATCTTGCCTAATTTCTCCTGAGACCTCCCAATGTTCTCTGTTACCATGCTCTTTCAGATCCTGAAACCCTTCAACCAGAGGGCTCTAAAGGTGTCTCATTACCTTCCCATAGCAGTACCATTAATAAACACCACCACTATCAGTTAAATAATACAGAACATTTTAGAGGTATTCAAGATTAATATCAAAGCGTCATCACCAGTGCTACCACAGGACCTTTTCACACACTAACTGCCAAAGCTGCAGGATTGACCTCACAGCTGTCAGTTTTCCTCACTGCCTTCCCAGTTTGGTTGCAAGTCTCTCAACAGGGAAGTCCTGGAAGCATCTATACCAGTGACCACTGCAAAAAGACTTCATCAGCCACATGGCAGAGCACATAATAAAACCGTGGCACATGAGGTTCACACAAAACTAAGCGGGCTGAAGACCAGCACTCACCTCCCAGCGCTTCTGTGACTCCCACTGATAAAAAATAACAGATTTACAAGGAACCATGTAAGCGAATGCTCAATACCCCAGTGAAAACACTCAGCTTTAAAATTTCACACTTGCCAGATGTTAAAAAGAGAACAAACTCGGAATGTGTGGCTGAACTTCTGAAAAAGCATGTAATGGAGCTTCTTCAGCCACCTCCAATATGCTACCGGGTAGGAATGAACCACAACATTGATGAAAGAGAAGCTGAGTGAAGACATTTAGTGCACAGTGTAAAAGCCATCAAACAGGAAGACCAGATTAGTCTAATCTGAGAAGATTTGGGACTCTGTAATTATCAGAACCAAAAAGCAAAGTTTTTCACTCTAAAGTGAGTGGTTTTTAAGGAAGTTAAAAAAAATCCTATTATCCTATAAATCAAAGTCACATTAGAAAAAAAGAAAAGCTACTTAAAGCCATCTTTTTATTTACGGTCCTTCCAGAGGACTACTGAAAGTAGTGAGATGTTGAAAAAGAAAAGTGATGGTTAATTATGCCACAGTACAACTTATACTGGAGGTATTTATTATGAAAATTATAACCTTGTGCCCATAGGTTATATACCAAGGTTATATACATATATACTTCCTTATACCAAGGAAGGTATAATTATAACATACACGGCAATAAAAAATTTTCACAGGTTGGCATATAAGAGAAAGAAAAAAACATTTTAAAACAAAACTGCAAGCAGTATTTCCTAAAATCTTGAATCAGCTGATGAGGAGATGCCTTCTTTGAATATCCCATTCTGCCTTGTCTGGCATTACTGTGAATCAACAACCATAAATACTAGTATGGATTCTTACTGCACATTGTAGTTCAAAAATAAATAAATAAAATGACATAGACCCTGAAGAACTAAATTGTGGCTTCAGAAAAATATCTAATCAAACCAGTGCCATGTTAAATGTATACTGTAAAATCATAGACAGAATACATCCTCTCTAACATAGAATCCCATACATTTGGATCTTCTCACAAGATTCCAGAAGATCTATAATTTCAGAGGTCGATTCAGCCTATGATCACCAAGTCAAGGCAATCTAAATTCTCACATAACTGAAGAGGGAAGAAGTATAACCCTACAAGTATCTGTAAAAACTCAACTAGATTTTTCACAGGGAAGCTCATGTCAGCTGATTCATTTTGACTGAAAAACAATCCATTTGTTACTTATTCATGCCCTGCAGAGTTGTTTCAGGACAAGGATGCTTTGAAAGCCTTTTAATTCCTAACCCAATTCTATAAGTTTTCAGGGTTAACGCAGAGCTCAAAAAAAAAAAAAAAAAGAGAAGATTCATAGTCATAAATAGTCATAAATCCCACAATAGTCATAAATCCACAATAGTCATAAATCCCACAAATATAATAAAGACAACACAGAGTAAAGCACAGAGCCAGACAGGCAGTGAACCTTCTTGTTTTGTGGTGCTGGCACTCTCTGACGGGAAGTTTAGTAGAGGTTGAAAAGCTACGAGCAATGCAGATTGAAATGATTAAATAAACAATCTCATAAGTAATTTGGAGCCTGCACGGAGATATTAAGCTTCATTTGTCTGCAAACACAGCAAAGTTAACTCAATCATTTTTTGCATGTTATGGCCAGGCTCAGGCACTGCACCAGTGTGTCACCTCTCCAGTGAAATGACAAAGTCCAGCAAGTTGAAGTATGTACCAGTACAATGGGGACAACAGAGAGACAAGCACCAGAAAAGCAAGCAGTTGAGAAAACGTCTGAACTGATACTCCTGTGAAAAGATGAACTTACAGCCTGGGGTAGCAATGTGAACAACTGACATCCAAAACAGATGTATCAGACTAGCAAACTGATGGAAACAAGTAAAAAGGGGAGTACTCCTCAGATGCAACAATTCCACTGCCTTAGTGAAAGGGAATGCCTTGCATTAAAAAAAAAAAGAAAAAAAAAAAGCAGTTAAAAACAAGATCTTTGGGTGGGGTAGAAGCAAAGATGTTGGAAAAATAATCCTTCTGTGAAACAAATAACATTTAAAAACACACTTAAGAGGGGAAAACGCTGCAAGATGCTCCCATATTGCAGAGAATCTATGTACAATTATGTCAGGTACAACCATGCAACCCATATCCCTCCTGAGACTCCTGCAGAATTACTTCTGCAAGGAGGGCTTTTGGGGCCTCTGGTCCTATAGTGATCACATGAAGCACAACGAACTACAAACATTTTTGTGCAGATTTAAATGCTGATCTCAAAGAACAGGGAATTTGTGACGGCCGACCCAGAGGTTGCACATGAAACAGTGCACAGCAACTCCTGTCCTGAAACTGTGGTTTAGTGGAAAGAAGAGAAGAAGAAAAGGAAAACTGCAGTAAGTGATATTTTATAGCCTACATGACAAAAGCTGCTGATAAACTCACAGAAAAGTTAAGTGATAAAAGAACATAAAGCTGTCCATCAGTAACTGCCTTCCAGTGACTACGTCCTGCAGTCTCCAAAGGTTTTTGGAAAGGCATCAGCTCAAATTTGCTTCAAAACACGGTTCTAGGCTCAACATTTCCTCTTACCCAGGATTTAAATTTTAACAAAGGAATGTAATTACACACGAATTAACAGTTGTGTCCCCATTTCAATTCAGTTATTCTAACAGAATGGTTGCATCCACAGTATTTTTCCTCCAGACCGCTTGGTACCATGACCTCCCTTGTCTCAACACCAGCCTCCCCAAGCAATGGGCTAACTGCTCATGTGCTTAATTGACTTAACATTCCCTGTACAAAGAAACACAATCTGCTGTTCCAGGAAAGCAGGAAAGCTCATCTATTATAAGATCATACATGAAAATAGCAGAAGATATATTATAGAAAAACAATTCACTTATCTAATTGTACCTTCATAACAGTCACACTGTATACCCCAGGAAATTTGTCAGTAAAATACAGCGAGGACATTTCCACCTACCTGCTCAAGTGTCAGACATACGAGATAATAAATGCAATAAACAATGTAATTCATTAATGCCCATTATTAATTGAACTGAATAGGGCAAGAAGCTCCCCCCATGTACAAGGAATGAAATAATTTCTGACATTTGTAATACAGTACATCTTTTAAAAATTATCTAGAGCTTCAACTTAACTTTTTTTAAACTCACAGAAATGCAAAAAAACCCCAACAGTTACAAAGTCACTTTTTTTTCTGTTTCAATTATATACACAAGAGTATCTCTTGATATTTACATCCTTACACAAAACAGAATTTTCATTATTCTAGCAAGTCTTTTGGACTGATCTAATCTTTAACAGAATTTATAGTGGTTTTACTACACTTCTGCTCCTCTTGCCTATTATTATATTGGTATGTACTTCTAAATACCTGGGAAACCCACCTGGGACTTTACCATTTCAACAAAGAAACACAAGACACCTTTTCCTTGTGTTGAAACACACAATGAAATATGCTGAAAGTATGCTGGGTTATCATGATACTTATATGCAGCAATTCCCTTATGCGCTTTGCCTTTTAAGTAAGGATTTCTAACTCATTCTGAACTAATATTATTACTACTTAGAGCAACAGACCTTTGCAATGAACTCTTCAATGCAAAAAATTCTTCTCAAAAAGCTTTGAGTGAAGCTATATACTTGCAAAGAACCTCTCAATATCTCTTATATAGTGATGGCAAATCAAGAGAGAAGACTGAATGGAATATTGGGAACCATTTCAGTGAAGCTTGGAAGACATAAAGGGGCAAAAGTGGAAAAGAAGTCAACTAAGATGACAATGACTGTGAAAACCCATAGAAAGAATCAGACACTGGAATGGAGGGGAGATTATGTGGGTTGCAGAAATGACATAAATAAGAAGGAACATCCCTCAGAGATTTCCATGACATAAATAAAAAGAAACATCCTTCACAGATTTCTATAGCATAGCCGCTCTTCATATATCCAAGGTATGCATCGCAGTTCAAATGTACAATCTTTTCCAAAGCAGAGCTCACATCACTTTAGCCAGATTCTGTCCTGATAATTTTAGAGGGACTGTACCTGTGTGAAGGCACACACTCTCCTGTTCCTATATACTGCTATAAAATATCAGACTTCATAGTTCACCCACCTTTCCATACCTTCTAGGACATCAGCAAATGTCAAATCTTTCCTTATTTTACAGAGTGTGTAATCTAGTATTTCTTTTCTGAAGGTGGGATGGCAAAAATCCTTTTTTTGCAATCTTACAAACACCTTGTTTTCTTTCCTCCTCTTACCAAACTCTTATGAAAGCTATCTTACTTCATTATGTCAGTCAGTTTACTCCCAAGAGATAGCTCCCAACACATATATACTTTCAAAGCAAATTTTGCAAAACCCACCCGAGGTCACTTTCCAAATTAACTTTCACATTTTGGGGTAATTTACAACTGTTGCTTTAAAACCTTACAAGCAAGTGCAATATGGCAAAACTGTAACAGGAACCTGAAACAGCATCACAGTTTCTTCCTATTCTGTATTTCTGTGTAGACTAGGTTCTGTTCCCTGAGTCAAGCATCAGAAGGGAGCAATCTGTGATCTGAAGGCTGTTTTTCTGCCATCTCATTTTTCTGCAACAAGCTTCCAGAAACACTCATCTCCCAGGGTACCACTCCTCCTCCCTGCAGCTCCCTTGGACTTTGAAGAGAAAGTAGGGCTACGTCCGTGTGGATTTAAGTTACAAGAACAAAAGGGCTTGACATTGCCTTTTTTTATAACAGTTTCTTCAACTACTGTTTCCCCCACCCATCCACTATAACCAAATACTTAGTTTAGGTGAATAGCACCTTCTATTCCCTAGCAGCTGCCACTTACCTTTCCCTTTCAGTTTCTTATTCTTTAAAAATAAATACTTTGCTAAGCTTTTTCAAGTTTCAATTTCACTGACAACTTGTATTGCAACATAGCACCTTTTTAGAGTTGTGTTTATAAGCACACCTCCCAAATGTTGATAGGGTTCCTCCAGAACATTTTGGGCAATGATGCAGAAGGCACTTAAAATCCTTTACTTGTAGAACATCAAGATTTTTTTTGTGTGTCACTAGATTCAGCAAGGATTTCTGTGCAACTAGGTTCGTTTTATAGATTTGGGAAGAAGACCTACTTAGAATCATAACATTAATTTTAGCTTTAGTTAAGGTCTGTTTAATGTGAAGTGCCCACTTTACGCTGGCAGACAAATTACCAATGGGGCAACTAGCGAATGCATGAATGATAATGTACAGACAAGCTTTTTATTATTTATTCATAGAAAACAGCGGGTTTTGGTGTGCTGCTTTGAAAAATGTTCAAACTAGTAGAATATAATGAAAGCACAGTGAAAATTCTATTTCATTAACATTTAATCATAAATTGCTCTTTAATATAAAACATAAAATAAAAGTCTGTCATAAGCACTTAGGTGTAGAGAATGGAGAAAGTCTGCAAAAAGAGGAAAGGAAATATTGCAGCAGTTTTCACTCTTCCCGTTATCTGTCACTTCAGAAGAAAAAAAATAAGCAAAGAAACAACAGTCTTCAGCCAAATCTCACAACTGGTCTTAAAGAAACTGCTTAGACATTTCTCAAAACCTTATATTTTGCTGGCTAAAAGTATTACCAACCCCTATAGACAAGGAAACAATTACTTTAGCAAAATCACAACAGCTCAGGAGCAGCCATCTTCATCAGAACTCCTCTATCCAGAAAAAAAAGAATCAACAACGTCAAGCTGCCAGAACAAATTCAAAAATCATTTCCGCAAAATATCTATTACCATGTTTATCATATAACAAGTATTGTCAAATTCCCCTTAGAGGTCTACAAGAGTGGTACACAAATAACCAGCTCTTATGTGCTACAGATCTTCAAGGCTTGCAGAACATTAAATTATGTCTCCTTTCAAGACCTTGTATCAGAGAGGTTTTATTCTTTACTTTATAAATACAAATGCAATACTATACTATCAATACTGATTTGAGTAACATCATACCATCAATTAGCAAAAAACCATCTGTTGACACAGAGGATGCAGGCCACAATGCTATTTTAGGTTTAGACAACCTGGATAAATCTGACAGAACACAGCAATTCTTCTTATTAAAGACCATCTATCAGTAACTGCTATCTGTAAGAATCAGTGCCTTTCTGATAACGTATCATCTTCATCCTCTAACAATTCTTTCTTTACCTAACAAATGGCAGCCACCACCTGAGCAGAGCCTGTACCTGCAGCCACTTACACATTTCATTTTCAGTGGCTAGAAAAGGATGTTTGACTCCAGTCAACAGCAGCCTTGTCACACTGAAGAAGTGTTCAAGAAACAGAAGAAAACAAGCATCAATTACACTATTGTGACTTCTTTCTCCCAGCCAACATTAAAAATTCTGACAAGTCAGCCAAGCAACCAAAACTCTCAATACATTTTGCCATAAAGCAAACAAAATCCCCAAACAAAACAAATCTAAAAGCACCTTCTCATCTGCTTTGCTTGTATACCAGGGGCTGCTCAAACAGCCAGCTCTGCAGCCTGCTTGGGAAACGCGCATTTAGGCAACACAGGTTTTCCCAGAGGCGAGATTTTTTTAAAGGAAAATAAAGCCCTTGGAGAATGCTTCCTTTAAGCAGCTTTCTCTGTTTTACACTGATGTGGATCAAGCATTAAGCCTCTGTTGATCACAGCTGAGTCAGGAAGGCTGAAGAGAAGCAACCCTCTAAGCAGGCAGGTTCTAAGCTCATTTTTTCTTCCAATCAGGCTCAGCTACCAGATAACCTTACCAGGCATTCTTCCACAGACCTTTCTGCTGAACAGTATGACTGTGCATGGTAAGGAATTGACAGGGGCATGAAATGATAAATTAGAAGTAATTGCTGAAACCGTCATTCATGAATTGTGGGCCATTATCACTTAATGCATCTGGAATTCCATGGTGAGCAACCTGTGATTCACAAAGCAATATTACGTTGCTCTGCTGCATGTTGTGCAACAGCTCAGTAAACTTCCCATCTACTTGGGAGCAGACCTATCCCTGGTGTCAGACCTGACTGGTGTCAGTCCTTTTCCTGCCTATTGTTGTCCTGGTTTGAGGTAAAATGAACCAATTTTCTGTTTTACAACTTTACTTTCTTAGCTAAGCCTCTTCTAACTAACTAAACTCTGAAATTAACAGCACATTGTTCAGAACTGTTTCGTCTTGCAGTGATAAAACCTGATTATACCAAGGGATGGTATGCAGAGAGGCCCTTGCTTATACTTATTGCTAGAACAACCAAGATCAGATAATTTTCGTCATTTGCCCTATTGGAGGGTCAGAAACGGAAAAGCGTAAAGGGGTCCCACCTGCAAGGAGAAGCAGACAGGACAGGTGACCCAAAACTGACCAACAGGGGTATTCCATCCCATCCGCATCGTGCCCNTTGTTTTCCCTAATTTTTTATATTTTTGGATATCCACCTTCAAAAATAGCTTCTATACCTATCTGGGCAGTTTGGTTTACCTTTGTAGTGCTGTACTCAATCAAGACAATCAATGCCAAATATCCTTGATGTTTTCGTTCTGTAGCTATCCCTTAGCATTTCCTCTCTTCCACATCTTCTGAACAGAAGGATGTTTGTTTCAGAAACAAAGTCTTTATGCTTAGAGGAATTTGAGCTATTTCTGCTGATTATTCATTTCCAGAAACTGCTTTGAATGCTTTTAAAGGAAAATCATCCTATTTCTTGTTGAAGTGTATTTATAAAAACTGAACTCTTACACATATGTGTGGTTGAGTTACACAAGCTTTACCATTCTTTTTCCTTCAGTCTTCACCAGAACTCCAAAATCACATCTGTTCTCAGCTAAGTCTCATCACAACTCCGATTTTGAATTTCTGATTGTTCAGAGCACTTATTTCATGTTTATTCCTCAATTCATGTTATTTCTCCTTACTATTTGCTGCAGCCAAAAAGACCCACCTAACTCCACTAGTTAGCCCTCATAGCAATTTTGGAAACATCTTTCCAAAATAATATGCTATCATACACAGATGCAAATCCTCTCGAAATTTTGCAGTCACTTTGTCTAGCAATCTGCCATCAAATTCAGACTTACTACGTTGCAGTACAGATTGCTGATACTCCATTATCTGCTGCCATGCTATTTGTTTCCTAGAAATTTCCAACTCAGGCTTCCAACTAATAGCTTTCCATTTTCGGACCTTTCAGGACCAGGGATTCAAATAGTTTTGCTTGTCTGCTTTTGGCAGAGACATAATTTAATTTTGATGAGATAAGAATGTGATACTCAAGTAGATTCATCAGTAACACTTTGTGGCCCTAATTAATAAGGAAGTTATCAATTATTTAACTCAAAGCATTTCAGCAATTCAATATCAGGGACACAGAGGTTATGTCCATTTTCTGCATGGTATGGTTACACCTGGGTTACGCAGGTACTGCACTTTGGCTGGCTGGCTATTGTCTGGCTATCACACAGAAAGTTTACATTTCTGCAATTAAAACCCTTATTGTAAAGTATACGGAAAATGGCTCAGGCAGCCTTAATTTTATTATTTCTTAACTTCTGACTGCTTAGCTTTTATATGTTTTTTAATGTAGAGAATGTTTTATTCTTGCAATGAGTAGATACTACATAGGGATAACTTCCTTCATCATCCAGGCAAAGGGCATGTGACAAAAGGACTATATAGTATTCTCAAAGCTCATTTGTATGGGGCTGGAATTTCTCACAGCCTGGGCTGCCATTTTTCCCACTTTATGTTCACAAACTCCCTCCTCGATATGCAGTAGCGTATGTTTGTGGTAGTGAGGGACAGATGCTCAATCTCAACAAAGATCAATGTGGCTCCAGGGAGCACTGTAGCATCCTCTCTCTGATATTAGACTTCACTATCCCGAGGCTGTTCCTATGTGGCACCTTACCAGGTTGCCAGTCTGTCTTTAAGATAGCTCTCTTTATCTTATTTTTTTTTTAAATAAGAATGTATATTTAAAAGACATACCTGTCCAATAATAAGGGGGACTACAACAGTCATAAACAGCTGCGAGAATATAGATGTAAAAGGCACAGAGGAAGATGATCCAAGCTACAAAGTAAAAATATACCATTAATATTGCACTTTTTCTTAGTATCTGCAAATTTCATACATAGATATCACACAATATACATTTTATTTTATGTATAAAAACTTGGAAGTCTGGGCACAAACTTGGAAGTATGTGCATACATGTTTAATTGTTAAGTCACAATAATAATAAAACAAAATAACAAAAACTATCTCTGGTTGATTATTTTATAACCTAAGGTAATAGTTCCATCAATATTCATTTAACTGAAAACCTGCTACACATATATGCATACTAAATCATATAAGCATTTGTAGGATGATAGTCTAAAAAGATAGGGAGCAAATCTTCCTAATTGAGCAGTTAGCTCAACTAACCTTACCATTTGTATACATATCAAGCAACAAAAATCAGTGTAGTTATTTCAAATAAATTAATAATAATTAATAGTAAAGTGAAGACATTCACATGTTTTATTGCAATCATGTTAAAGATGAGATCTGTTGGAAGTATGTAACTAGTCTCTCACTAAGACAAGTAAACAGTGACAGGCTTAGTCTTCATGTAGATGATCTCTTAATTACAACTGTACATGCTAAAAGTATTTTTTTAAAGATGCAGCTGGAACAGGTGAACCAAACACAGTAGTGGGATTTTTGCAACCTATTTCAGAATGTTTTTTGCTAGGTCATTGAAAAGGTCCATTTGATGTAATTTGACATATCTTTAACAGCAATAGAATATGCATTAAATACATAGTAAGAAGACTGAAGTAGCATTCAGAGCTTCCACAGACAACCATTTGCTTCATGATGAGGTTAAATGCTGTAAAGCTGAGGATTTCACAGATCCACATTATTTTATACTTTGCATTCAGCTTTAAATATCCTGAAAATTATTACAGAGTTCAGAATCTTTTCAGCTCCATCTAAATGATGCTGATTTCCTGAAACAGTCTCACATACATCATTCTCATAAATTACATGCGGACTGCATTATACTTTTGACACTTCTTTTCCTTTCAAAGCTACCTGCAGGTATGATAGACAAGGTGATACAATCTAGTCACCTCCTATAACTCTGTCTAGACAAATCAACATATGGCCATAAAAAGTAGGTTAGGCATAAAACCAGACTCTTCAGAAATTCAAGGAACAGAAAAATCAGAAATTTCACATACTGAAGTATTTTACTTTATTCAGAAATGTACAACTGCAACCTTTATCTACAGGAAATACTCTGATGAGAAAACACCGACACTTTTGCAGTGGTTTACATGTATATGCACTGTTTCTGTAAATGCCATTTGCATATGCAATGCTTGGAAAAACAGTGTACACACCGGCAGGGCTGTCTGTATGCATGCTGAGCTTTTGGTGCACACAGGTGGCAGCAGAACTGGGAAACAGCATGAAATCGAATTAGCTTCTGACGCTAGGAAATCATGGAACTTTTCAGTGTTGCTTAGAATTTTGGAGCGTGGAACCAGACCAAATCTACTCTTCATAAACATACTCCACCATTTGCTTTCATGTGTCCTTTTCTGAATAAACTCCAAGTAGACAACCTTGGAAAGAATTTACAGGATACCTTAACTAGCAACATCAGGTAAGGCTCAGTTTGACCATTTTATAAATTGTAACATCTCATCCTCATCACCTCCGATTTTAACGTGGGCACAGAAGATGGTTGGAGGGGACCTGAAGATGATGTTGCCACTGATACTTTTGGTCTGTAAGTAGAGTGCAAGTGAGAGCACCGAGATTAAGGAGCCTAAATTTCCCACAGAGGCACCAGGGAGAAGTAAGGGCTTGCTGGGGCAGATTCAGATCACCCACATGAGTACATCAAGTCAGACAGCGCAGCTACTTCATTCCCAAGGGACACTGGGCTCTCAGCATGATTCCTTGCAGAAAGTGGAGCAGAAAACTCCATCATACCACTCATGATCTCCTTGTTGTTTTAATTCTTTTAAGGAGCTTCTGAAATTTTAAAAGGTTTGTAGTTTTTCAAACTGTATTTGGATTTATTTTTTTTTTTTGCTATGTGCTGAGGAGCTAAAAGCATTACTTACTGTGTATTCAGGGAAGCTTTTTCAAGTGAAAGTGAAGATTTTTAAACTTTAAAATCTGCCTGGGTCACAGAAGACTGAACCTAACCAAGCAGTCCACATGCCAGGACTCTCTGCATAGCTTCACAAAACTATGACACTTTGGCAGTGGCTCTTGTGCGTTTTTATAAAAACTTTGATTATACTTCTCTCACTACTTTGAAGTTTTATGCTCAGTGGATGCATAATCAGTTTCTAAGCCAGGAAAGAAAAATTTGTCAGAATATAACTCCTGAAAAAAGGCAGACATTCAAACAGCAATAGTCTTGCCAGCTTTTGTAAATATTATTTCAAATGTAGTGTCTCTGACCTGTTGCGGATTCTTAAGCATGTGGTAGATATAAGGATATGCTTTGGTTTTGGTGTGAGATTTTTGGTTTGGTTGGTTTGGTTTTTAAAGTCAGTAGAAACTGAATTACAAGTATTTTGTGCTGGGACACTAAACTGATTTACCTAGGAGAAGTAAAATTACTTTATTCAAAGAAACATTCTTCTATATCCCAATATTAGGGTATGGTTCTTCACCTTGTCAACTTCACCCCACCAATTCAGGCTCATCTCACTGTCATTTGGAGCAACAAAAGATAGACATTTCAGGTAACCATCTCACCCTGATTATACTTTAAACAAAACAGAAATCCACATATCAGCCCAAAATGTCAAAATAAATACATAAAATATTCATTAACCCTCCTTTTGTCCAGAGGAAGTGAATTCTTCAACTGCATCTGGTTTTGTAAGGGGAAAATCACCTCTCTTTCATGCAGAAGATGTCAAGTTTTTCCACTTCTAATATGACTCCTCTCCTGCATGATCCTACAACCACGCTATTTTTGATCCTGTTTCAGTTTTATAGTTGAGAATTATATTTTTTTTGCCAGTCTCCAATACCTTCCTTACTTTCTAGAGAATAGTGTGGATCTAGTTTTTTTTCTTTTTGTGGGGGGGAGGTCCTTAAGAGGTCCCTAACTGTTACACCATGCCAGGGTAAAGAGGTCTGGAGCAGTGTGTTTGCTAAGCTCTGCCCCTGCTTCATTCACTGCAATGGTATTAGACGTCCCAGCTATGGTGCTTCTTCAAACAGACTTCTGAACTTTGTTGCCCTTCTGCATATAGTGACAGTAACTTCAGTGGACTGTTTTTTATCAGATTCTATCTGTTAAACAACATCTATAAACTCTTGCATTGCCTTAATCTTAAACCTATTCCCAGAGAAAGACACAGGAGATAAAGGCTGAAGAAAAGAGAAGGCAGGAACTTTTCAATCACACAGAAAAAAAAGACTTTTTAACCCAGACTCTGGACATACGAAAGCTAACCATGAGGAATCACAAATGCTAAAGGACCCTTAGGACCCTTAGCTAAAGAATGCATAACTTGACCAGGACTGCCTCAACACTTGTCGTATGCAAACTCATTAGGCTCAAAAATGGAAGAAGCTCATGAACTCTCAGACACTGTCCATGTTCCCAGACTTCCTCTGAACTTGGATATGTTCATCACATCCATTTTAACAGAGGAGAGAGAAATAAGGAACAGAGGAAACAAAAAGCTTATTATAATGTTAATCAAACCTTCCTATATATTTACGAATGCAAATATTGTCTGACTGAATAAATACGACTTGGCTCAGGTTTTAGTAGGATCAAGCCAAGTTCTATGCTCCATTTGCTGTCATGAATCATTTTCCTTAAAACAAAAAAACCCACATAGATAATCTGCATTGTACCAAAATTAGCACTATGCTAAAATGTGTGATTATATATATTTAGCACTATGCTAAAATGTGTGATTATATTCTCCATGCCTAAAAATGAACCCTTCTTCACAGGCAAACAAACAGAACCAGTACTGTAAGAACTGGTGTAAAAACATCATAGCATAAAACTGCTGATTTATAGCTATAAAAAATAATCCAACTGGAAACTCTCATGTAAGATGAAACATACCATTTAATAAAAAAGTTAACACAAATTTTCATTCCAGTATATTGTCTATGCTTACTTCAGAATGCTTTTAAAACAAAAGTTTGATATTGTAAAGTGATCACTATATGCTATTCTGGATAGCAGCATTTCACTTAAAGGTTTATTAATAAGCCAGGCCTGCATGAATAGACACACTATTCCAAACTAAGACACTGAAAAATCTTGCTTGGGGAATGGCACTTTTCACTTAAATAATCTGAGTGATTTCAGAAGGACAACTCAGACCATCAGGAACTACACTTTCTGCATGCGTGTGCTAGATGTGTCTATATCAGAAGAGAATTCCAAGCAAATCTTTCCAAACAATTCTGTCACCACACACAGTACTTCAAACCTGACCTGCAACATTCTTTCTACTTTAATCCAAGATCTTTCTTCTCAAGAGACTGCCAGTTTTTTAAAAAAAAAAACCCTGGCAAATTATTTAGTGGGTTTCATTATGAGTTTGTGGTAGAAACATTGGCTTATCCTTAATTGATAGCATATATTTGTTTATGGTTAAAACAAAAAGCAAAAAACAACCAACCAAATTGTCTTGCTTAAAAACAAGACAATTCCACTTCCCAACCTAGATTGCCTCCACAAACCAAATGGTTCCTTCTCATCTTTCTGGCTGACCGGGCAGGTATCATCATGGGTGTTCCCACATCTACAACTGCCACTGACTCAGAAGCAACACACCTCCTACTAGTCACACTAAATCATAATCCAGCGCCACATCTGCTGCACATATTGAATCCACTATGGAGGCAGCTGTCCTTTGGGGCCTTACTGTTCCAGTGTTCTCCTGCAATTAACATGTTTCCTCAAGTCGGGGTTTTGTGCTCTTCAGACACCATCAGCCAGGTTCAGTCTTGCTGTTTGTTGAGCACAGACAAGGAAGCAAGACACGGGTAAGAACAGGGCAGAACCGAGGGGGAGGGTCACTGGCTGCCTTCTCATGTGAGATGTTTAATTTCAGCTTTTCATTTCTACCTTCAGGTCAGGTTACTCTGATACCTATCTTTTCAAATTTTGTCTTCAGTGCTGTATCATTGCTGCTTCTGGTTACTCTCATCTAGTCCAGATTCAGCTGCCTTAGAGGCCTGGCTAAATTATCCCATGTGCTAATCATGTTATGTCCTGTTGTAGATGACAGCCCTGTTACAGAAAGGAAACGGAAGGCAATGCGCTTTTAGGAAAGATGTGGATGGGATCCAGTTAAGTAACCAAGGACAACAAACAAAAGTGACCAGCTGAAATAAGTACACCGTTGCTTCTGGAACCCTTGTGCTGACCTAGTCATTCCAGTATACTATATTACAGCAGAAAAGTATGCACATCACCCCAGGATTCCATGTACTTGGCTTTGCAGTGAATAGACTCTAACAGGCAGTAACTGTAAGCATGCTGAGGCTCTGGAAGTAGGAAATGTCCATGCTACTGCACAGGAACAGCACTGACAGGAGCCTATGAATTCCACAGTGCCTGGCTTTAGATTTCAGGTAGTCTGAAAGAGATGAAACCATCATTCGTACATAACATTTTGCAGTAGTCTAAACAGAGGTAGCAGGTCACTAGGATGTCCTTCCTACTCCACGACTTTAAAGGCATCCACACACAGAGTGTTTAGATATCTCAGTAATGAAGACAGAGAAGCTGCGTAGAAGATGCCAGCTCCCAGTGACTTGCCAAGAATCATTGGTACTGAAACAGTCCACTTCTAATGGGTGCTAACAGCAGGAGAGG
This sequence comes from Pedionomus torquatus, assembly GCA_013398155.1. NCBI lineage: Eukaryota > Metazoa > Chordata > Aves > Charadriiformes > Pedionomidae > Pedionomus > Pedionomus torquatus. The sequence continues at coordinate 111,119 of VZRU01000207.1, forward strand.
GAAGGAAAGGCAAGGCACATGACTGAGAATGAAGCTTCTATAGTAAGAGAAGAACGGGAATCATAGAATAATAGAATGGTTAGAGTTAGAAGGGACCTTAAAGATTGAATTCCAATCCACCTGCCATGGGCAGGGACACCTCCCACCAGACCAGGTTGCTCAAAGCCCCATCAAGCCTGGCCTTCCAGGATGGGGCAGCCACAACTTCTCTGGGCAACCTGTTCCAGTGCCTCACCACCCTCACAGGAAAGAATTTCTTCCTAAAATCCAATCTAAATCTTCCCTCTTCTAATTTAAAACTGTTACCCCTTGTCCTATCACTACACTTACTGACAAAGAGTCCCTCTCCTGCTCTCTTGTAGGCTCCCTTCGGATACTGGAAGGCTGCTAGAAGGTCTCCCTGGAGCCTTCTCTTTTCCAGGCTGAACAGCCTCAGCTCTCTCAGCCTGTCTTCATAGTAGAGGTGCTCCAGCCCTCTAATCATCATTGTGGTCCTCTGCTGGGTTCGTTCCAACAGGTCCATGTCCTTTCTATGTTAAGAACTACACAGTACTCCAGGTGTACTACAGGTGGGGTCTCACGAGCACAGAGTCGAGGGGGAGAATCACCTCCCACAACCTGCTGGCTCATGTCTCATCCATGGGCACTCCCAAGTCCTTCTCCTCAGGGCTGCTCTCCAGCCATTCTCTGCCCAACCTGTATTTGTGCCTGGGATTGCCATGTCCCAGGTGCAGGACCCTGCACTTGGCTTGGTTGAATTTTATGCGATTTGCACTAACCCACCTCTCAAGCCTGTCCAGGTCCCTCTGGATGGCATCTCTTCCTTCCAGTGTGTCATCCAAGCTTGGTGTCGTCAGCAGACCTGCTGAGGGTGCACTCTATCCCTCTGTCCATGTCTCCAACAAAGATTAAAATAGTTAAATAGCACTGGTCCCAGTACCAACCCTTAAGGAACACCACTTGTCACTGGCTGCCATTTGAACACTGAGCCACTGACCACAACCCTTTGAGTGCAGCCAGTCAGCCAGCCACCAAGTGGTCCATCCATCAAATTCATGACTTTGCAAATTTGAGACTAAGATGTCATGTGGGACAGTGTCAAATATTTTGCATAAGTCCAAGAGATGTTGGTCATTCAAAGGCAAATATGTTTCAATCTGCACTGGAAGAATTTTAGCTGTCAGAAAGAATTTATTTAATTTTTTTAAATAAAGCTTTGACTTCTGCCTATCAAAAACTGCAAGTTGTCTTTTACTTCAGAGAAAGAGGCAAAAGGTATGACAGAGACCACATTCAATGGTTTGGCAGTCACGTATTTTAACAAATAGATTTTCATTGTCATCCTTCACAAATTAAAGGTGGACATAAGTCTCTAGCGCTGCTAAAGAAAAGAGATGTTCTGGTCATATGGTACATTTTGCAAATTCTTGCATATTCTATATGCTTCTATGAATATAAGAATTGACTTGGTACAAACAAAAAAACCCCACCTATCTACATATACTGTCCAGTTTTGTTTAAAAAAAAAAAATGAAAAAAAAATCATAATCAGAGGTGTGGAGGGGAAAAAACCCAAAAGCTACCCATCCATCAACTCCCTCCCCAATCCCTGGCTTGGACAAAGAGACTATATATTTTGGGGTTCTCTTTTTAAAGTGATCACAGAATCACAGAATGACATGGGGTTGGGAGGGACCTCTGATGATCATCTAGTTTAGCCCCGCCTTCCAAAGCAGGTCCTCCTAGAGCAAGCTGCACAGGAACGTGTCCAGGCGGATTTTGTGTATCTCCAGAGACGAAGATTCCACCACCTCACTGGGAATGCTATTCCAGTGCCACCCGCAAAGTAAAGATGTTCCTCCTCATGTTTAGATGGAACTTCCTATGTTCGAGTTTGTGCCCATTATCTCTTGTCCTCTCACTGGGCACCACTGAAAAAAGACTGGCCCCATCCTCTTGACATCCACCCTTTGTGTTTATAGGTGTTGATCAGATCCCCTTGTAGTCTTCTCTATTCTAAACAGAAACAGGTCTCTCAGCCTTTACTTGTAAGAGAGGTGCTCCAGATATACCTTCTCCAGTAGTTCTCTGTCCTTGAACCAGGGAGCCCAGAACTGGACACAGTACTCCAGACGTGGAGTACTCAGCAGATCACAGATGCTTACTATGTTTCTGGGTTCCTCTGTGACACATTAAACACCAAGACAATCCAAACATACCTATCAATTTTAAAGTCTTTTACAGAGCTGTAAAAATAACCATAGGTATTCTCAATCTCAAATGTACTAGAGCTACTCTTCCAGTTTAGCAAGGTAAAATGATCTTGAGAATTAATGTAAAGAAATTAGATCAAGGGTAGAACCCAAAGGCATCTAAATAGGAGCTAAATAATACCCTTGGAGAGCTGAGACATAAGGACTGGTATCCAAAAATTCTGCCGTGAACAAAGGGTTGGATAACTGGAAATCAATAGATTGGTAAAGACAGGGTAATTAAGAACCATGAATACTACGTATCCATGAAAAAGATGGCCGTGACTTATCAGAAAACATAAATAAATCAAGGTAGGGGATACTTATGACATTGCACAAGGCCTGGATAAGCCCTTGAGAAGAACACTGCAATTCTGTACACAATTCTTAGTACCTTGGCTGAGGAAGGAATTAAAGTTGGAAAAATTGAAATGCACAAAACACCTCAGAATATGGGATTTGGGGTTTTTTTTGTTTCTGGGGTGGGTTTTTTTGGTTGGGGTTTTGGTTTGGTTTGTTTTTTTTTGTGTGTGTGTTTTTTGGGTTGGATTGGTGGTAGGTTTTTTTTGTATTTGTATTTGTATTTATGTTTTAAAGATTAGACATGCTTGGCTTGTTTAGCCTAACAGACTGAAGACTGTAAAAGAGGATAGGATTGTACATTCTGAGTGATAAATTTCAGAGAAGTATTATTAAGGTCTATGGTAACATTGCCAACAAAGACAAATGGGTAAAACACTTGTCACAAATACTTACTGGAAAATAGGTTTCTGCTCATCAGAGACAAGTTACTAGTAGTGCAAGGGTGGAGGGACAGCAGAAATCCTTACTTTTAAATTGAATCATGTTCAGTTTTGAGGCAAATTGCACAGCATGGAAAAGAGGCAGAATGGGTGAGCCAGGATCTGGTATCCTGGTTCTATGATCCCATTAAGATGTGTGGTTCTGCTGTGTAGAAGCAGGTTGTGTACTTAAAAGAATCCTCTAGCATTGTACAGATGAAAAATTCTACTTGGTATTGCTCTTGAAAAGAAAGTTCTTCCCAGGAACAATGTATATTTTAGAGTCTTCTACCTAGACAAATTTACAATATTTTGTGTATGTGTGTCGGGAAAAGGGAGGGCCCCTGCTATTCTCTGACTGTTATTTGTATGCAACTTCTGTACAAAGCCATAAAAGGTGAATTTGAAAAAGGAATAAAAGAATTAAGCACATGGCAGTCATTTAAAAGTTCTGATTAATTGTAGAGTTTGGATCAGATCAGAGAATTCTGTCTTTCCAATTATTAAAGTAAAAGGTAACAGTGAGGTAAATAACCAGGTAGAATTAATGATTCACTTTAAATCTTCCACATGAATGAGTTGATCTGTTAACAGCTAATGCACTACGCTGCTTCCCCCACACATACTGTAATCAGCCTTTTGTCACATACTAGTGAAATCCATTAGCTGCAACTTCCTTATCAACTTCCAAGCCTTTCCAGCTACTAAGATATTTGCATATTTAATGATTCTTTTGACTGGTACCAACTCTCATTTACCAAGTGCTTGAGAGGCAAAACAAGACATAATAAGTATATAGAAATCCTGTTCAAAAAATCTGTAATGACAGCTCCTTTTTACATGATTTCTGTGAATTACCAGGTGTGGAGAAGATTTGGCAAATATTTGAGAAGCATCAACAACTTCTAAATCAATGTTTTAATTTACGGATTGTGAATATAGGGAAAGCTTTTAACTTCATATTTTAATCAGCTTCTAATTTCATTCATGTCCTTATTCACCAGCCATTTTATTTCAGTTTTCTCTGTGATACTTGCTTAGAATTTCCTTCACTTCTTCTACTCCTATTACTTTCAGCAGCATTACGTTCTAGTACTTATGGCATCACCACAACAATGCCACCATAAAAATACCTACTATAAAATTCAGAAATTTGAGAGGGTACCAGAAAAGAAAACATCACTGAATAAATCAGGAAAAGGAGCAAGCCGATAAAGCCTCAGGAAGATTCCATTTTGACACAAATGTCATGGTAATCCTCTTTGGTAAAACAGCAAACACGGGAGCAACGTGTGACAGTTACATGGAAGTTTTTGCCAAGCATAGTTTTAAAAATACACATGAATTTTGCATTGGCTCTTTAACATTCCACGTTAACTGGTTTGCAGGCATGCTTCTGAAGAATGTAAAGTACATAAAAATGTAAAACACTTACTTATCTCTAACATTTTCTTTGATGGCTTTCAATAAAAAAAAACAACATAGATTCACACACCTTGACTTTTGTTACTTTGATAGCTAACTGGTTGTGCTTCCAACAACTGAAGAGACCGCATCCATTAGGCACAGAGCATCAACAGTAAGAGTAATAGCAAGAAGGTGGCAGAGCTGGGATACTGCGACACAAAACCGGCAGCACTACATTTGGCTCCAATAGGCGTGCAGATGACTGTCTCCTTGTATTTTGATACCAAACACAACCAATAAAACTGTAAGCTAGTGCAGCTTGGTAAAATTGCCCATCCACGTGCTCAACTGACTTCAAGGACAGAGAGGTCAACTCTCTTTCCCAGCTGGAAAGGAACAGAGCTACGTTTACATGAGAAAGATCACTGCAACATCTTCTTATGTGGCAGTACGGTATCTATACTCATAGTGCTTCCAGGGCAAATCCAAGAGACATGACCTCACGGAAGCATCAGGCTGGCCTCCACCCTGTGCAATACAAAGGCATATGAAATCCCTCAGGGAAAATATATCTGCAGTCATACCTATTCCTGTTTTTCATGACTGAAGTTACAGTCTAAGGACACATAAGTGAGATGATACAGCAGTGCCTGTTGCAGACTGCAGTGCTCCTGAAGTTCTCTTTCAAACAAAACATCATGAAAAGGAGCTGACATCTTGAGGTTATTAAAGAGATCACAGCACTATCATCTTCACAGTATGATGATACCTTTTGATTATCTGTCTTTTAGTAATATAAGTGTGCCCGAACGCAGCACACTTAAGAATTCAAATCAGAAACTGCTATTACAAATCATAGTTATTACAATTACTAAAGGAAATAACTAAAATGAACATAGCGAGCAAGTCATATGGTAAGTAAAGATGGACAGTGACTAAACCCCTCGAGTTTTACTTAACCTATACATAGTCATTATTTATTGATAGCAATAGAGTGATTTCTAAAAGCCAAATTTGGTCTACACTTCAATTTCTAGTTGGTGGGTGGTTTTTTGTGTTTTTTTTTTTTTCCCAAATGCCTTTGAGAAAATAAAGCTTATTTCTTGGCTTTAAAAAATTTCAGTATCAATTTATCACCTCTGGCTTCAGCTAAGCATATGACCTAATGAGGAAGACAGACAGTGTCCTTCTCTGAACACTTCAGTACACAGCCTCCTAATCATCATTAATGAAACACTGCAGAATATTGCAAAGAAATGTGAACAGCATAACCCCACGTTAACTTGAACCTGATGCATCTTACAGCACTTTGTTTCAACACTCGCTCACCACATATATGAACTTTAACCAATTATATATATAGTTTATGGGACATTGCCCATTTAAAACATCTTTGATGGGAATATAACATGTTAACTGTTACTAATAAGGGTTAACATGAAGATGATGATACTGCAGATTAAAGCACCTGGAAGCCAGATTCAATAGCTTCTTATTTGGTAAAATGTTAAACAGAGGTATCTATGGTGGACAGCTATTGTTTCAAGTCTGGCTAGGCACCCTCACAAGGATACAGTCCAGTAATATGTGCACAGTATATAAGGTTCCATTAAATCAATCAGAATCTGTTAGAAAGTGTTCTTTGAGTAAGCTTTACACCAGAAGTTTCATAATAGAAATACACTTCTCAGAAATGTAACTGACAATCTTATGTTCAACACCGTTCATTTAGGATGATAAATTATTTGCAATAAATGCATTATTTATTATAAGCTTCAACATGTCTTTATCAATGTTGTTTAGACAATTTATATTTACATTACTAGGCAATTATGAACAGAAAAGACAGTTCAGAACATTATATTCTCCAGTGTACGCAAGGCAAAATTTAAACCATAACCTCTACCACAGGTTAAGCTCCATAACAAAAACAAGCTAACAGACGACAACATATTTTATTTCTGGCAGCACTAAGGGTATTTTATGTATTGTATACAGACAGACTAACAAATAGAATGAGTAATATAACGTTGCATTCAGACTACTGTAGTGTGACTCTGTGGACGAGTCAATGCTCTTAAGTACCAAATTCTGGAATTAAAATTCACTGAAGACATTGACTTTAAAAGTCCCTGAATGGTATCCAGAAGCCTAGCCAGGCTACTATTGAGGTAAATAAGAGTTTTATCTTGAAACTTGAAAATTCCGCCCTTTATGATCTAAGCACTAAGGCTAAGCTGAATGACTAAATTAATGAATGATCCAGGGAAGATAACCAGGAAACTACTAATCAGTGTTTCTCCCTCCACAGTAACTACATAGTACCACAGTAATTGACCAAACAGCAGGTTGTAAACAAGTGGACAGAAGCATGTGAAAAATCTATGTGCTTGAATCCACTACATACTGTCACAAAGCCCCAAACCTGAGGACTTCTCTTGAGGTATATAAACATGTAAAACTTGATACATGGAAAACAGCTGTCCTAGTCAGCCCAGCAGCCAAGATGAGGTCTACCTTCTTAGAAGGTTAAGTTTATCCAGTGGCAGGTATTTAGCATAGCAAACTAAATGTGCACGTCCTGCTGCACTGTTCCTGTATCCTGGCAGTCTGTAGTTCAGACTGCTGAAACTTTGTTTTCCTTGTGAACCTCTCTAATTATGCTTTGAGTTGCCCTGGTATATATGTTGCTTAAGCATCCCTGCTATAAACAGCATGCCACTTGCTTACCACTTACAACTTGTTTCAGAGTATCATCACACTTACAAAGCCTTTACAGGGTGCTGACTTACATACAATAGAATCAGTAAGACAAACATAAAAGAGAACCTATACCTATCCTGAAATCCTTGAAGTGCTTCACCGTATTTCCCTGCTCTTCAGAAAGCCCACAGTCCTCAGTAACTTGCACTATATGATACCACTTGTGCCAGCAAATCCTCCACAAGCATACAGACTTCCTAGCCTAATTTACTAAAGCTGTTGAAGCTTTCAACTATCTATTGAAGCCTCTTCACCATACACTGACTAATAACCATTCCTTTCTAAACATGAAGGTAAAGCTTCATCTTCCCTGATTTCTTCTACCATGAAGTGTACAGGTCCTGACTGAAGACGAAAAACTGAAAATGAAATCTTGAACTAACAGGAATGAAGCAGCATCACATTTAGTGGTACACAGGGACTCCAACACTTTGTCTTGCTGCTGCTGCTATCTCACTAACCTCTACCACAGAAATACCCATGGGCTTAGTTGCCCAAAGGTGAGGCTCTGTGTGCCTGAATAGTGCTTTTGCCAATTGGCCCGTCACTCATTTTGCACCATTACAATCTTGTCCAGTTCCTGCATGTGAAAGCTCTCCAAGCCATCTCCTGAAAGATCAACTTACTTGGCAAGTGTTTTGTATTTTAGCCAGCCTGAATAACAGCATTTGGATTTGTGATTCCGCAAGAATAACAGGTTTTAGTCATCTTAGAGTAAAGTGCAGGTAATACTTGCATTCATTGCAACATACTTTGATGGCCTTTCTTGGGAGGCAGCTTATTTCAAACATTGACCACAAAAATCATCCTTGCTATATGTGTTGTTAAATCACCCAAATTTACATCTTTAATATACTGTTCAATAGGTGCAAGATTACCTAGTAAAAATACACCTTAAGATCAAGATACTTACAAAAAGCAGAAGCAGAAGTGGAGTTATAACAATGCCCTGGAAGAAATAAGAAAAAAAAAAAGATGTCTGTTATTCAGGGAAGCAGAATACTCTTTACTTCTTTAGTTAGTGCATAGAAATAGACAAACATCATTCAACATCATAGAAATTAAGAGACAAGAAGTTCAGCTCTGCTCTTCACTGTTTAAGTTCTTTAACTTCTGCGTGTTGATCATTTTATAAACTAAAATCAGCACAAAGTATCTTTTTTTACCTCTAGTTTTCCCAATTTTGCACCTATTTGCTCCCTCTGTTCTAACAGATCTGATACAATGCATAGATCAATTACTTTAAAAAACACATTAAAGCTCTCCCCTCATTCTGCTGTATCGTAACTCCTCCTTAGGGGTGGAGGATTGTGAACAAGTCCCATGCTGCCCAGTTCCAGGTCCTCTTCTGAACCAAAGCCACATCAACCATGATAAATTAGGTGTCGTGACTGTGTAATGTAAACTGATATTTCCCCAAGGAAGTGAGCTGAGATCTCAAAACTCATTTCACTTGATTAGACTTCGTGTCACACTGGTACAAGGCAAGACTTTCATCTAATTTAATCACACAGGACCACCTTAGCTTTCCACATGCCCCAGGCAGGCTCAAGCAAAAGATTTGTTGTCTTCACTGACAAGGAACAGGTTTAAAGCTGATGATTGGGCAAAACAGATGATTTTAAGTTTCATGACAGCAAATCTTAAAATGAGTTGTTTGGGTTGAGAGTTAACATGGCGTACATCGGTTTCATAGCAGCAAATAGCAATTCCCCATCATCCTTCCATTCAACCTCAACATCTCCTTATTGCTCAGTAAAATGATTCTATCATTAAATGCATGCTAATTCATAAAGCTTGCTCGGAACTTCTCTAAGCCAAGACTATTCTTCATCCAGATATGCCTCAAGTATAACTAGTCTTCCCACCATTCACAAACTTCATTGTTTGAAGGACAAAAGTCCAAAACTTGCTCACATCCATCTAGAAGGATGCTTATTTTCTGTTTGTTTTTAGCTCCAAGTAAGAAACAATCAAATATAAAAACAGTTGTCCCCTACATTTCATTTAACCTTAAGTAACACAGCTTTATTTCAATCTTTTGGAAGCTAACATAATGAAAAACCTTATAGGACGAGTTTTGCATTTGCTTTCTGGGTCCACAAAAAGAGTCCAATCCAGACAGCCCATTAGGTACAGAGAGTTCCTATTGTGTTCTTAAAACAAAACGCAACAAGTAAATGCCACGAGCAATAGCAGACAAGAAGGATCAAGGAGGCAACAGTTAAACTGTACAACTTGAAGGCTCTGCTATTTTGAAATAAATAATAAATGCCATATCTGACTGCCCCACAGCTTAGCTTTCCATAATAATTTATCCTTTTGCAAATGTCACAGCTAAGATAGATCATAAACAACTAGGAAGAGAAGAAGTAGAAGCAATTGCTTCAGGGAGTCACTCACTGTTTACAGGGAGGCCTAGAGGAAAATGCAGATAGCAGTTATGAGGAATTAGAGGTGTTCAATTGTATCAGCTGTAGAGGAAGAAACAAAAATTGAGGAAGGGAGCTGAACTGACTTGTTTACAGTAGCAGCTTAGAACAGAGAACGGACAGTTAAGATCTGTATAACGTAGATGCAACATAGTCACTTCATCAGAATGACTGAATTCCAGCTTTTACAACTACCACTAAGAATATGTGAGCTGGACTTTCACCTTCTTCCCATTTCCCAACTGACAACTACACTGCACAGCTCAAGTTCCCCTAAATATCCTGTAATTGTGGGATGAAAGAGCACCACTGCTGCAGGGTTCCACCTTCAGACCTTTGCACGAGCAAAGAGGAGCATGGATGGAGCAGGACATGATACACCAAAAGCATTCTGTACTCCAAGCAAGCATTGAGTGTAGGGAGAAGAGAACACATTGCCAGCTGGTGAGTACAGCCAGCTCTCCTCTAAATCTGAAGGAACTAATTGATTCAGTACCATTAGTCATTTCTTACATGCTTCATGCCTCAGTACATTTTGTACATCACCAAAAAATGCAACCTTTCCCTTTATCTTGTTGATAAATACAGTGTTCTTCTTCTTTAGGATGGGACCTATGACTTGGTATATATTTCCCTTAGAAGCTTGGTGATATTAAGACAATAGGCAACAGTCACTGCTAATTCAAAGCATATAATGTCACAAATGGAAATGTTACCTCTGTGACAGTAACACTTCAAAATTTTGTAAGCAGAGAGGAAAAGAATCCTGGCATACATCACAAATAGATCCCTGACTGAGCTTGTTGAAAACCCAGCATTCAAAAGGTTAATTCTGGCAATTCTTTACAAAATTTTACTATTATACCTGGTGATCTTAATAATCAGAAGAAAGTTTCCTGTTGCCTTACCACAGAAAGGATTTACAACTTTGAATTTTCTTATTTGCAACACATATACAATTCCCTGGGAAGCTAAACAACCCCCTGACTGAACAGACAAGTCCATATTAAAAAATGTAGTTGTTGTTGATGAATGTTGTGCTGTTGCTGAATCAGAGTAATTTGACGTTAATGTTTTATTTTGATAAGGAATGCTGGTTTGAAAAAAATACAGGAAATACGTTAAAACTAAGGGGTTTTCTTCAGTCAGTAGTGCTTTAATGACTGTGATAGTTTAAGGGTGCAAGCAAGGCAAAATTTGTTAGAGAAGGGACCCTCTGTTACTAGACCAACTGAGTTGGTAAAGAACAAACTTTGGGTACAGAAAGCCCATTTATATGTTACCTGAAAACACTGATGTCTTTGATGCGCAAAAGCCCGTCTCTTCAGGTTTTGTTTCCAGATTTGAAAAAAGGTTTACATGACTAAAGTATACCTGTGTAATAACAAAAGGTATTACCTTTCCCTGCACACAATGCCTTGCTTTAACTCATTACCTCTTCATTAGCAACGTGCTCCTTAATATGCTTATAAGCATTATGTGATGCACCTCAATTCATACTCACTAAAGAATAATATGTAGAGCACACTGAGTCTAAAGCCTACTGATACAAAATACAAATGACGAATTAGGTTTTAAAGGTAAAAGAAAAATCTGATTCATTAAGAATAAAGAAAAGCTGGAAGAAGCTACATGGTCCAGCTCACACCCTAGCAGAGCCTTCACAAAGACAAGCATATTCTGACACTGGTAGTCTAGCTGCTTTCTAAGACCAAGACAGGCTGAAAAGCACAAAGGAAGCTAAAAATTAAAATAAAGACTATCTTTTCTAAGTCCATTGGACACTAACACCATCTGAGAGGAAAAAGTAACTAAATTTTAGCACGCTTTTCCCTGCTTTGCTTTCCAGGCAAGTGCTCTCAAATACATAGTGTATGGAGATAAACAGATTGTAGATTAGCACTTCCAGCAGAAGCGGAGCATCTGCCCTTGAGAACGCAAGGTCATTACACAGTTTTAGCATCTTCAAAGTTCGGGTGGAGTGTAAAGCTTTCTGACTGCTGCCCACAATGGAGTCAAAGTTGTAAAGTGACTGCCGTTTGCTATCAGCAGAAAAACTTTCAAGAAATCCATTTACACCTCTGATGTGAAAGACTGACCCAATATATTTCAATTACTTTAGTGGAAAGGGAAGAAAAAAAATCAGCCTGACCTGGGATACTGATACAACATAAGAGTCCAAATAGTCATATCAAATACTTGTAAACACATTTCTTTTTACAGTAAAGATCATGAAATGTGCCCTAATTAAGAGAGTTTAAATACAGTTTTGTATGTGCAAGCAGATGCATAAGCATACACTTTATCAGGAAGGACATATTTTGAAATCCATTTGTTATTTGGAACAGATAAAGATGTTAAGATGTTTTGTCTAAGTTTCATCCAGTACAGCATTGCTGTAGAGCAGATATTAAAAGGTGTTTATTCTCCAAAAGCTTATATAGAATCAATACATGTAATTGTCTGCCAAATTGGACAGCCAAAGGAAGTAACATAATGGATTTGAAACTATGATGGCAAATCATTAAGAGAGAAATTATGCAAATAGTAAGAGGACGATGGCACAGATCCAGAGGGACACATGGTAGAAGATGAGCAAGGATTATTGTAATGAGGCATGAAATACATCTGAACTTTCCTTCTTTTCTCTTATCCACAGATTTCCCATGCAATTTTTCTTCATTCTTACAGGTCATCAGTATGACACTCATGTGGCAATTACTAGTGAAAAAAGTTGTGTCTGATTTGTCTTAAGAAGTAGAGCTAAAAAGAAATTTTTTTGTAATCAAGGTTCTGAACAAATGCATACTTTCTGAAATCAATTATCTACTTATATGCTTAAAGCTACAGATGTTCTTGAATTCTTCATCATAGCATGACCCAAAAGCAGTGTGAGCAGCATTAAGTTATAAACTGAATAAAGGTTAGTAAGAAGTTAACTGTGTAGTATTTGCATTACTACTGATATAGCGTGTGAGGAAAAACAGCTATGAACTCTGGACAATTTCACCAGATGACAAGTGTGAATGTGAACGAGAACTAAAACTCAATCTCTGTGTACAGAAGTGTTTTTATTTCCAGAGTCACTGGCAATTTTTGGAAAAGAAAAAGCAATGAAGAACCCCAGCTCTCGACACCCCACCCACCCCCCAAAAAAAATCTCTACCATTTTTGAAACCACAACATGAGAAATAGATTTTATTTTGAAATTTTCCTTGCTTTTGTGCTTGGAAGTGTGGGTTTTTTAATTTATTTTTTTTTATTTTGTCTTTGACAAATTTGCAAGCAACTTTATAATGTTTAACATTTCAAAAAGACACACCATCTCTAGAAAAGTACTTCTGTGTCTGAATTAGGAATGTTTGCCAGCAATAGACAGCTAGTACCAAAGTTCTCACAGAATACAGATAAACAGGTGTTCTCAAAAAATCTGGTACCATCACAAAGGAAAAAAAAAAAAAAAAGTGGGCTCTCCTGAAGGTCAAAAGCTTATTGTTCAGTGTTTTGAAGAACACAACAGAGATTGCAAAGACCACCACAGAACTCAAAGCCAACTCACGTGAATAGTTCCTTGACCCTCATCCTCAAACTGGTCACAGCTCCACAGTTCCAAATGGCGACATGGTGCCTCTGTGCAACATTGCTTGTTACCACATTATGCATTCTCCTGAATAAACTGATTTAAAGTACTGTCCCACAGCAAATTACTTTGCTAATCTTAATTTAGACTTCACATGAACAACTACTCCTACTGCTGAAACAGGGTTTTCACACACTTGGATTACCAGCCAAAATCCTCGGGAATGAGTTGCCTTCCATTCTTCCAGCTGTCTCCATTTACCTTTTTTGGAACTATGCAGAACCTCTTAACAAACACCACAGAACAAGATAAAAACCACTATTTTAAATATTCTTACTTGGTTCCAAACTAGAAGACCAAAAACCACTTAAAGTCAAGTTGGGATCCCTGTGCAAGTCCTTGTGAAACCATCGGTATGTGACGAAAAGGGCCTGGTAACAGGGATGCATAGGCAACTGTGAATCCTGAAGATCTCAGTCTTCAAGTAGTAAACCATCTGAACAAGATTTCAAGTCTGTAGCTAAAATTATCTGGAAAACATTTCAGTGCATTAGTATTTGGATCAAGTGGCTGCAGAAGCCTATTTGACATAACTGTTTAAAGACCCCAGAAAAGGTTTATAATATTTGTGTAAGCATGGCTGTACAAACTATGCAGTTAATTTGTTCCTACTTAAAGATGACACTGGAGTCAATGAATGTTTGTTGAATTAGATTTCCTCAATAAAACATATGTTTCCCCCCTTTCAAACCTTATGTTCACATAAATGACAAATGCTTAGTTTTATCTCTTGTACTCTCAGAGATTAAGTTAGAACTCACTTGTAATTTCAGCCATTGCCCTACAACTTCAACACTCCTGTGTTATTCACCCATGGACATCACAAAAGTTCCTGATGCCAACAATCACTCACTTTTTGTTTTCCAATTTTATTATTTTCAAAATAATTTCAGGTGCAAAACACAGGCCTTTAAAAGTCCCCTAACATACATCCCTTTTCTGTCAGCTACTCCGGTGACACTGCTGGTTCTGAGAAGGCTCATACAATGGTAGGACTTCAAAATAAAATGCAGAATTCAGCTCTATATTGTCCTGTTTTATATCAGATGACTGATTTGAATGCTGGCAAGGACAAAGGCTTATGAAGTGATGCCAAATACACCCATCATACCTAAGAAGTAGGAAAGTCTAAAAAGATATTGAAAAGATGAAGTTAAATTCATAAACACAAAGGCAATGAACTGCAAATATAAAATAAAAAATACGATTCCACATAACCCTAATTCAACTGTAATTATAAATAAGCTGCAACTCACTCAATTAAGCAAATAATGGAATGTAGTGATGAAACTGTAAAATTAGAAGCACTATGTCAAAATGGCTTTTGCTTTATCAGAGGGAATAAAATATATGAGGTTTCACATTAACTATAAGTTTAGGCATAGTACTTGGTGAATTGTTCCAGATGCTGTAACACATTTGTTCCATTGTGTCAACCCAGCAGCCTTTAATGTGGAAATGGAAATAAAATTAAAAAAAATAAATTAAAAAGACATCAGGTAATAGTAGAAACCAAAAGTATTTCCACTAATTATTAGTAATTACTAATTGCAGATGTTCACCTCACACACATCTTATGTATTACATCTAAATGAAATCTAAAGGAATGCAAGTAGCCAGAATTTGGCTCTTCCAACTTAACAGACTCTAGAAACTAAGAAATAAAATTATCTTATCTACTGTCAGTAATTCCACTACACTTGCCACAAATTAAGCATGAAGAAAAAAAAAATAAAAAAAAAAGAAATCATTCCTTTCAGTAAGGTTGAAGGATGAGGTCCCAGTATCATATTGAGAGTTAAGCCAAGAGTATGAAAACAGTATTCCAGACAGGTAAAACTCCATATAAACCTAGCTTGCCTGGCTTCCCACCAGAGGGCATCTTCAACACATTAGAAATTTTAATCTTATACAGCAACAGAATATGTCATAAGACACTAGTAAGGACCCTGAAGTTTTAGAGCAACTATAAAAGCTTCTTGGGTTTTTGCAGGTGATACCAGAACAACATCTGAAATGATGCACAAAATACAAAAGTGAATCAGAATTGGAAATGAGTGCTTCCATCAAACAACTTGAAACCTCATAACCTACATTAGCAATATTGTAAGAAAATTGAATTAAGTTCAGTTAGATGGGAGTTGTCTGGTAGAGCATGGAATAGCTCCTACAATATTTGGGAGTTACTGCTGGGGAAACTGCTTCTGCCTGTACTTTTCAAGTGCTGCAAACTCCTGCTACTACAGCAGCTCTGCCACACTGTGCATGACCAAAAGAGATTTTGGTCGGCTTTTACTCCTCTATCTGGGACAGGTTCAAGCCATATTTCCCACTCAAACTTGTCACACCCTTCTGCAACTTTCTGTTATTTCTATTTTGTGCAACACGTCCAAGTCTTGGTAATATCTTCAGTGCATTCAGTGATATTGTGGAGCCTACAGCTCCAACTGTTTCCCACTTCCTTTCAGTTGCTTTTGTTGATCATGATTCCTGGCTTCAAGACTTTCTTCCTCGTCTTTACCTCCCACATCAAGAATCTTTTAAAACCTTCTTCATACACACAATATTTTTCTTAAATCCAGCTCATTATTTTTTGTTCCTAATCAGATTTATTTCTGATGTGGTGTTAGCAGAGAACACAATCACTGTAATTCTGTATGTCAGCATAAGAACTGAATTTATATGAATTTATACACTACCTTGTGTATAAGGTAGTGGCCTTATAGGGAAGGTGGGCCTTCCCTAGAGGAGGCATAAAAGGGAGAAAGGAACTTCTCAATCATCCAACACACATGCATTTTTCAGACTGATGCCCCTGTCTCTACAAAAATAATTTTCACACAGTCCTGTAATTTCTACAATGCAGGCAGGTTCCAACACGGTATAGCATCACCTCAGTGAGGCTGAGGAGGAAAGATGCACAGCTTGTAGGATTAGGGTGTCTGTAGATGTAAGCAAGGTCCTTTCTTGATAAAGAGTTTAATGTATAACATGAATATAAACTTACAGTTACATGCTTTGGGATGTATGTTAAGCACGAGCTATGTTAGTGCAGTGTTAAGGATGCACCACAATTTCTCCTTTGTATGTAGGAAACAGAAAGGCAGTAACATGCACATTTTAGAAGTTATCACCATTATCATCATTTCCTCCTGTATCTGGATCTATGTCGAATAACCAGCAAATCTTAATTTTAATTACTAAGAAGACACCACTAGCAAAACGTGACAGGCTCAGCACCTCTGCAATCACAAAACCGTCTGGCAGCGTGGAGGGATGGTACACTAGATGGTGCTGTGGGACCTTCCAGGGAAAAGCACATCCTTCTAAAACAGAAGTTGTACTGTTAAATTAGCCATATAGTTGATTCCGTTTTGAAACGCATTAAAGAGTACTGAGTCACAACAAGAGAAACCAGAACCACAGAAACGGAAGGAACACACTAAGCAAACATTCTGCTTTGACTGACACTGCTTTGCAGAACAGGCCCTCTTCCACTGGAACGGCTTCTCACCTCTCCTTCCCAGATGGTTTGTATGCTCTCCTCCAGTCCTACTTTAAAGGGTTCTACATGTAAAATAGAATTGAAACAGTGATACCCGAAGACAGAGCAAGATGCCTTTCCTGTCCTTTCTTGTGAGCTGGATCTTATCACCCTCTAGCACCCAGTAATTTATTTCACTGAATGTTTAAAATAACACAATAAGCTTTGAATTAACTAAACTGAGAAGTAACTTTTCCTGTTGTGATAATAAGAAAGAAAACAGAAGCATAAAGGGAGAATTACAGAAAAGTGGGGAAGAGAAAAGCTATGACAAATACTACAGAAATGAGCAGTTCCAAGTAGTTATCAAAATTGATTCTAGTTATTTCTTTCTATAGCTTTCCTTGTAACCAACTATTTCAGTAGAACAGTTTCTGTATAAACACACCATCAATATATGAAAACCAAAGACAATTTCATTTTGTTAACATAAGTGCTAAGTTTAAGTAAAAATGTATCTCCCACATTTTTCTTCAAGCCAAGAACCTCAAACAGCACAACTATAAAACACTGTACAACCCCCTCTTTGATATATGGAAGAAAAGAAAAGCTTTATGTAATGGGCAGGAGTGTTGCACTAATAAAAACCATGAAGGATCAATTAAGAATTGGGAGTAATAAAACACTTTCTTAGCATTGCAAAGGTCTCTTGATTAATCTACTATTCAGAACTACCTCTGAAGTGCTGGCATAATTCTCACGCTCAGCCAAACTGTGGGTTTGGTCTCTGGTATCCATGAAATGAGAAAACATCTTCCCCCAATCAAACAAACGGCATAGTTTGTCTATAAACTATGTCTAACATCTATAGATAAATTAGACAGCTTACATTGTTTTTCTGAGGAAAATGTCTCCTCAGCCAAGGTGCTAACTATGCTCTGTAAGGTGAGAAATGCTCTCCAAATCCCCTGGGGTATATGGACCCTTCAGGATCATTTCCAAGTGTGCTGGACAGTTAAGCTATTAATAATTAGTTTGAGAGTGAGCTCACTCACACATTCTTTTTTCCTGTAGTCTAAGCGCGCTGAATTGTTTTACTAAACTGTATCACAGAACTCATTCAATCCGTTTCCACTATTATTCCCAGCTATGATTTCCTCTCAGAACCGAGTATTTCAAAGGCCAAACCCCACCAAAATGCAGACATGCATGTGTGTGTGTGCAGGCATATACACAACCCCCCAAAACCCAGCCCCCAATATGGTAATCTATATTGCTTGTGTTCTGTGCTGCCTGCCTGGCCCCAAGTCATCAATAATGAATAGAAATGTACAGCTACAGCAGTAGCCTGTGTCATGGGCTTGTCGGGGATTTTTGAAAAGGAACAAAAACACAGGTTTGCCATTTGATTGTGTCTTCTTTTGCAAACCCAGAACAGACGAAACAAAGGGGTATTTTAAAAGGGGTAATATGATTAACCCCTTTTGTACTAATTGACAGTTTCTGCTACCATGCAAAATGGAAAATTATTTGCTTGTAATGCAACCGGTATTCTCCTAGGCCTGGGAATTCAACAATAATGTTGCTTCTGAGCACAGGGAGGGGAGGTTGTTTCTATTTTAAGATAACGAATACATACTCCAGAGGAGTCAAATACCGTGGTTTAAATAGAGGGAGGAAAAAAATGGTTTTGTTTTCCTAGGAATCCAGCAAGTTCAGTCTCAAATAAAATTATTCTAGAAGAAGAAACTTAGTAAACACAAATATATATGCACATAGTCAACAAAAGCAATAGCATTATTAAAGAGCACGTGGATCCTAATAAATTAGTTAGACACTGTTAAAAAAAAAAAAAGAAGAAAGGAAAAAAAGAGGTGGCTCTTGTACCTATTCTTTCTTTTCAGTGATCCCAAATACATTTCTATAGACATTAGAACTGCCGTCTTACAGGAGCGATTATCTCACATTTTAGAAACAGAACACACCAGCTGGTATACTACCAATCCACCCCCCAGGGAGGGTGGGTGGCAGACTACAAATTGTCTACAGGACACACAAACTAAACTGATTGAAAACTCAGTTGTACACCCAAATCTTTCTTGCTTTCTACATCTGCATAACTTCCAGAATAAGTCCGGCATTAATAGAATTTATTAATAAAAACATTAACTTCCATAGTAACTTCTGCAGTAGATAAGTAAATATCCTCCACTTTGGAAGATGTAACTGAAGATGCAGCCTTGTCTACAAAAAGCCTGGGACTAGATAATTTGTATAAGAAATGAAACTATACAAGCACATATTTTCAACCAGGCATCAACTGCAAGACATCTCAATTCAAATTATGTTGCCAGGCAATCTTTTCTTGAAGCAAGTAGCAAATAAAAAGTACATGTTTTAAACACAACTGAGGAAAATGTTCACAAAGCAGCAATTGATAATACGATTTAAACAGCCTACTCCATGTTCTGACCTAACGTTATCTTGTGATAACTGTTTATAATGGTTAGAATATTATAGCATTCAGCTGAACTGAGCTGTGCATAAATCGCTGAACAGTCGTGAATTAAACACATTATTAATGAGTCTGAATAAGGCAAAAGGACCATAAACCACCTTTCCATGGCAGATAATAAAATAACTGCCTCAAAAATTTCAAGTACACACTATAGCACACTAAGGTAAAAAAAAAACCACCCTAAATCACAGAAATGTGATTCTCTTTAAATTCTCTGATTAAATTAAGATAATTTACTTACAAAAGAAACTTTACTGTGTTTCACCAAATATTTTATAGCAGAAAAGTTGTTTCTCAATTATAACTCCAAATACACTTCAGCTTCACAAGACTCATCGTTATTAATTTCAACAATTCCATACAATCAGTAAAAGCTGCTTCTTTTCTCCTCCTGACATTACCTTGGTTTTGCAAGTGCTCAGCTGCCCCTCTTCTAGCCTACTGTCTGAACACAGCTTTGAAAGCATGAAACTTCTGCATTGCTTTGGATATTCCCATGGAGTAGATAATTCACTTAATGTATCTTTTAGTGTGCTTGATATGCACATTTGCAACATGACAATGCAGGGTTTTGTTTGTATGTAGTAGAATGGGCCAACACCATGGATCTTGTCATCAATGCCGTATGAGTCTCCAAATATTTTGCAATTTTTATTTTTTTTTAAACCACCCGCTTCAAAGATGTTAATTTTTTTTAATGTTATTCACTAGTTAGGGACGCAGATCTCACATTCAAGACCAAAAAAATGGTGCACTTTTTCAACTGCATGCTCTCACTCAAGTCAAGATGACCAACTGGGCCAAGGTATGGCTTACAGCAGCCTGTCCCTCAGCACAGCATCCCAAATTGCTCACTCCACCTGCTGAAGAAACTGACAACTGCTTTGAAGCACACCAGAAACTGGTTGAGAATCTACAGTGCTGTCACATCAAAAGACCTCTGTCTACGTTGATTTTTGAGCCGGCAGGTTGGAGGAAAATTCACCTCCCTGAAACTCACCTCCACGCTGCCTGGCTCACATCTGCCACCCACCCTTGCAAGGAGACAGAAGGGCTGCCCAGGAAGGTGCCCAGTCTGCCAGATTGCCCGCATCACCCGAGCACGGCGAAAGGCAGGGGACTGGTGTGAGACTGAGCACGGCAATAAGCACTGAAGCCTACATCCACTGCAGTGAGTGTTTTGTGGAGCATCCTCGGTCAAAGATAGCATGTCATGGTTTACTTGGGAATGGTAACGTCAATGTGCTCTGGGCGTACTGGAGTAGGTAAACTGCAGAAAGGTAAAAACCTAGGCAGAAGCAGCCTAAAGAACTGGCTTTTTAGGGGAAAAGAAGGAAAAGGGGGAAGGGCGATGGGTAGGGAGCAGCAAACGAAACTTGGCTTTTTACTTAAATTTCCTGTAAAGGTTATGCTGCTCAAACTTGCCATCAGAAAGAGCCTGCTTTTCCCCTGTCTGATATGAATACTGGTTTTGCATTTAAATAATCTGCCCTGAAACGTGGATCTTTGATTCAGTAACATAACTGAGTACTTCCAGAGGGGGAAAATTGTTTCTGAAACAAAACAGTCCTAGTCTAGCAGGGACTGCCTAGGCAGGGAAGGGAGCTAGCATATGAGACTGGAACCAAATGAAGAGAAAATATTTCCCTCACAGCCCCCACCAGAAAGGCTTTTTTTTAATTATTTCAGCTCCAAAGAGCTCAAAAGGCAAGACAGTATTAACTTGGAAGATGCTTCCTACTTACAGGAGATAAAACAAGGGAACAACTAAAAGATGTTATCCAAGATTTCTACCTTCCCCTTTTCAGGGCAAGAGTCTTCAGTTTACTTTGTCCTCAGGGACATTCCAGCTCCCCAGGTAGCTCCTCTCCAACTCCTCCTCAGGCTTTGTCCCAGCTCTTCCCAAAGAACCACTGCAAGGTCTGAAATTCATAGTAGGGGATGAGAGCGTTTCTGTACTTAAATTTCCAACAGCCCCAGTCTTCTATATTCTATATCCAGGATAATTCTCACTCCATAAGTAGAATACATCCTTTTTAAAAGTTAAATCCCTTGTAATTACTCAGTTAAATGACACACCACACATGTCCACAGAACCTCATTACCTGAAGGGATAAAACATATCCCTGAGACCCTTGTTTTTTACTGAGCATTTCTAGGATTTTCTAACCAACAAAAGACTTGCTCGGGTCTATTTTGTGTGCCTAACACTTTCCATCAACTGTTTCACCTGACAAGCGGCAGACATGAATTCTCTATAGAAGCTGTAGAGTAAGTAAATCACCAGCTACCTCTACCCCCTGTACCTGCAAATTGCTGAGAGTGCAGCAAGACCTAACCCATACTAACAACTGATATGATTTTTCAAAGTAGTTCTCAGGTGCACGGTTCACCTCATTGATCTAAAAGAAATGAAGACAGCCAGCCTAATAATTAGTGTTACAAAACATTGCAATCTACCAGCTATAATAATTTTGATAGTTACAAAACCAACCCATCATCCAATTAAACTCCGTATTAACTGTTAATAACTATTGCCTATTACAGGGCAGTTCTAATACTCATAATATGGAGGGTTTAAATAGCCTCACCTTGGTGTTAAATACAGATTCTGCTTGCGTTCTGCAGACTATACTTTACAAATGAGAAATAAAACAGCTGCTGGCTGCCTGGGTATGAAAAGTATGTTACATCAGAGGGGGGATCCTGACACATCAGTTTACTCAGTTGCAGCTTTTTATCAGCCATTTTCATTTCTAAGTGTAATTTCCACATGAAAAAGACTGTTTCCCTTCTTTTTTTGTGTCCTGAACTTTTGCTGCATACTCACATACACACAACAGACTAAAAAAAATAACTGCTTTGGTTATTTACAATTCACATAACGATTCCATTACCTATAAAGCAATTACAGGCAATGCAAACACACATAATACAGGTTTGCATGACACCACAGCGGGTAAACCAAGGCCCTGTTACAAAAACGCAACAAAGCTACCACCCTTCTCATTTCTGGTTCAAACACAAAGGACATCAGCTTAGCTCACACACAAAGCAGAAATAGCCATTCTGTAGGCTAAAAGTAACAATAACTTAGGAACTTTGGACGGCTGTTCCCAGTATTGGTGCTGTAAATGAGCTGCAAGCTATCTAAAACTTTAAAGGTGGGTTGTTTTTTTAAGCCACACTGTACCACTGAGAAGATAGAGAAACTAATGAGTTCCAGGATCAGTTTGCCTACTAGAGCTTTCTACCGAAAAAAAAAAAAAAAAGCAGGGTGGTTATTTTTTTATCTCTCTTATGTAAGACTTTTTAAAATGTAAATATTGTATTTAAATTAGCATTTCTGGTTTGCCTACAATCAAAAGCCTCTAACATCACAAATCATGACAAGGAGGTGGCCTAGCAACCTAGACAGACAGACACAGGAAGTTCAGTCAGTCAGTAATAAAAAGCTTTGGCTGTCTGGCTTCAGGGAGAAGAAAATTGCTTGGATGATCACTTCAGTACCCTACTAGGTGATGCGCTATTTTATTCTTTCTGATAGCTGCAGTTTAAAAGAACTCAAAACAGGAAAATGTACATGTAAAGGCTGAGCAAAAATGTGGACTGAAGCTTTATTTTGTTTGGTTTGAGATTCACACTTTTGATAGAGCCTAGGGAGCCAGGGAGAGAAGAAAGGAAACTGTCCCCAAGCGCCTCACAGTATCAAAAGTGAAAGCAGCTGCTTAAATTGCAAGCTACCTGTTGAGTGGGTCTAGGAGCAATGGGGTCTGCTGGGGAGGCACAGCCTTTGCAGCATTAACAGGTGTCACTGCAGTGTACCTGCCAGCAAAACAAACCTTATTTATCAGCTCATGGTCACAATTAAACCTCTTATCACGGTTTGCCATGGTACAAGACAATGCCTTGTGAATTCTACTCGCCAGTAATTTTGCGGTGACTTTACATTGCTGCTCATTATGGACCCAAGCCTGAAGTTGTTGAGCACCTACAGCTCCTCACAGAAAAAGAAAGCATTCTGCACCTTGCAGAAAAGTTTGTTTTAAAAAACAGAGGTGTCAGAGCTGAAGATCTGTCTTAACTCTAATTACATCCAGGTAGTTACAGTGCTAAACTCTATGATATTCAGAAGTTTTAAATTCTTCTGCCAACATCACCGGCTTTTCTTATCCCCAGTCTTCTCAAGGCTCCTTCCTTTCTGTTCCTCTTTTCTTCCTTTATATTTTCCCCTCCTCAAAATCTTTTCCAAAAAGATTAAAAGCATAATCCTCCAAAGAACTGACTTCCAAGTCTACCTAACAATTAAGCCTATACCCAGCAGAATACTGAGGCTCTCTGCATTTTTTTTTGGTCATAGATACGTTTTTTGAAGAACTTTTACTTCATGATGAGACCAAGAAACACCTTCTAACCCCATTACTAATATAAACATCAAAAACCCTCCAAATACTAGCTTGCCTTCAGTCCCTCACAACTACTGATTGCTCACTCAGACCCTGACCTGCAATGACAACTGGCAAATAAATCTGATTTGGTCATTTATCCAGCAAGCACAGAGCATCAAGATGAACGTTTCCAGATTTGACAAGTAATTGCTGTATTAAATACCGTACATGTACATTTCTCAGAAGTTGATGGCCCATCTGTAGAATACTTATTACTTGCAGCAATAACTATTCTGGATAAGTGACTATTCTTTTCCAAGGGTAATAGCATCTGCTTACATAAAGGATATTTTTGGCACATTCTCAAGGTCTTCTTTCTTCTGCCCTGCTGTCAGAACTCTAATCAGGTATGCACAGCACCTACAGCGCTCCTGCATACTCCAGGTAATTAGCCTTTCCACTAATCAGAGAGCATCTCTCATCGCTGCAAATGTACAGCTTATTCCTTAACCCTCAGGTTTCCTTTACTCATTTCTTAAAGAACTGATTGAGCACTGGTTACCTTGAACTACTCTTCTAATACACACCATTTAGAGCTTTCCAAATAAAATAGTTTCTGAGCATTTCGCTGGAAGCTGAATTTAAAGACATGAATTATCGATGTTTTAGCTAAAATGTTTCCCTGATCTTTCCCTTTTCTTCTAACAGTTAAGAAAATAAAAGCTCACAATGTGTTTCCTTGTAATGATCTTCATGTGCACCTCTGCTTGAAAAATTGATCACCTTAGATAAAAACTAATCTACGCCTGTGATTTATTAAGACAAGGAACTCGTGTTTAAAGGGGAAAAGGCTGCAGTAAGTGTCGGTGCTCTGACAAATGGCAAAAAATACAGCTGATTTAACAAATGAGTGCTCAATCAATGATGCACTGAGGCACATGACAAAGGGAAGTCAAAATCCATTACATTCAAGAACCTCCTTTATATTCCACTTCAGTGCACTGACCCTGTTGCTCAATGCTAAAGACTTTACAAGGTTTTCGGAAACATTTAGAAGAGCTTTTGTTTTGGCATTCACTCAGCTGCACCTCACAATTAACACTGCCAGACTCCTTTCTAATCAATTATTCATTAAGATTACTAGCATATCTTTTGAGCGCCTTAACTTCACATCAGAAGTGTGAGAGGGATGACACATGCATGTGTACTTTACAGAATAAAAGGCAGACTCTAAGCAGGTTTTAACGCTAAATGAGAACAAGGCTAAAAGAAGCGAAATCAACACTTTTAGTCAAAGTTGAGCTTCAGGCGAGCTGCAGGCAGTGCACAGCATGAGAGAATTTGGCTCCAGAAAGTGCCCATGTGTTGACAGCTGAATAAGAGTTTGAAGGCTTAATGGTAAAAAATGTTCCGTCAATGATAATGTTACGCATTACTTACTCAGTTAACTACTCATCTTCTGCAGCCCTGACAGCTCATGACGCAAGCCCCACTCTATATAAGTTTTATCATTTGGTATACAAATATGTTTATTGTGGTTACGATGGCTTTTTTTTCAAATAAAGTCAAATAAAGAGGAAAATATTTTTCAGGAAATAACTATGAAACACAACTGTGCTGAGAAATTACGAACACGGAAAAATCTGAAAAGCTGCTCAAACTATAAAAAAAATACAAATGAATCTGACTCTATTTCTACATGTCTAATAATCTATGTGCAGGATAAATTATTATCAATTTATACTATAGTTTAATCTACTCTACCAAACACAGTGTGTTGGTGGGGATGGATATTTGACACCTTAACTTTAAGATATATAAGTTATATGGGTTAGGAGGGCTTTGTATTTATATTCCATCAGAAACCTAGCTTGGGCACTGAAGTTTTGTGGTACAAATGCTTCTCCTCACACTATACAAAAAAATCCTGTTACCATAGAATCATTTAGGTTGGAAAAGACCTTTAAGATTATCAAGTCCAACTGTAAAGTTGAAGCTACAGAGTTTTCAGTCCTAGTTTGTGTCCACCTGTTTTACCTGGGTCAGAACCAACAGCCAATTAGGACACCAGGCAAGGTGAGCCTCGCTAGTGTGACACACTCAGGGCAGTAACAGCACTGAGGAGCCGAGTTGGCTAGGAAGTTTTTGTGTTAGATTGCATCCCGGGTAGCATTATGCAGTGTACGTGCACACAAAGATTTTCAGACAAATATGGTCTAATTGCCTAGCATTTGTGCATTTCCTAAGCATCACAGCATGAGCAAAGTCTAAGGAAAATAAAAAAAGGAAAATAATAGAGAAAGAATAAAATTACCAAAGACAATCAAAGGGAAGAGGCAAAATTGCTCAACTGACTACAGTGCTACCAGCACAGAATTGAGCTTCCTGAATTTGAAGTTACATTTGATAAAATCTCATAATCTCTCCGAGTGTCAGCAAGTCTGTAGCTGCCAAATAACATGTCAGTAAAATAACAGAGGTGTCTAATATACCTCTACTCACCATGCCCACAGCTGCTTGCCATCTTGATGGAGAAGTGCACCTCTATGCTTACTTTCTACACATAGTGATGGGCATGTCTCATCAACTATGTCATCTACCAAAGGATGGACATCGTGTTCTGGTACCTGTTCTTATGTTACAGAACCAACTGAAAAAAAAAATTCATCAGTTGGAATCAAGAGCCAGGGAATGCCTTTGAACACCTGCCACAGATCCAAGCACTTCATTTTGAAGTGAAATAATACTCATCATGACCACATCCAGCTCCTTAGATTACCAAGTGTCTTGGATGCATAACTCCCACTGACTGTTTTTTCTGAAGCTACTTAATTCACTAAGGACGAAGAGAGGTGCCTAGAAACATTTGAAAAAATTAAAAAGAGAATTTTAGGAGTAAAACACCCCTTGAAATCATATTAGATACTTTGGAAAGTTTAACCTACCGTGACTTTGCAGAGCATATAGAAAGCTACTAATGCAAACTTAAAATGACAACTGTATTCCTGAACTAACATTCATTATCTCACATGCTGTAAATATCTGCAAAACGTCTCAGTGTGTCAAGAAGCACACTTGAAATCTTGACAGCAAAAGAACTTACTGCTTTCACACCAGCATTACTGTCCCCAGGCCAGCAACAAAGAGATTTAAATTGTCCTTGGAAGAACCAACACTTTACAGAATTATTTAACGGTTCAGTTCATTTTGAACATACTTCAGAAACAGAAGTAAACAACTAAAAGGCAAATCTAGCCTTGGAATTACTATCTGGGGTTCTCACTGGAGTCAGTAGTCACAATTTATATTGGCATAAGCAAACAAATAAAAATGTATGTTTCACTGTTGTGACACTCCAGCTTTACACTACTGAAAATACGCTGATTCCAATGGACTAAATCCATTCAATCCAACAGGATTGAATTTGAATCCTGAAGTTCTGTAGTTAATCCTGTCACCAACTATATCAGGCCACCAAAAGTTACAAATTCACCACGGTTCCCATGATCAGAATTCCACACAGCACCAGTTTTTAAGATGTCTCTCATTCCTGTTAAACTTCCAGGGATTTCATAGAATTTGGTTACTCAGAAATAATTGTTTCAAGGAGAAATAAAATTTTGCAGTATCTCCCAGCAAACAGACTGGTATTAAAATTGAAGTACAGTCTAAATCCTGAGAGGATTTTCTTTACTGCCCTGAATTGCCCAAATCATTCATAGGTGCCACTTAACAGCTGTATTACACTTGCACAAGTTATCTTTGCTTTTCAATGAGAAAATAATCATTTAAATTTATATGTAAATTTCATGTTCCTTCATGAATCTTCACAGAAGTACACAACACTACACAGCATTTAGGATCAAATATACAGTATCTTAACAACAACAAAAAAAAGAACAAAACAGAGGGGAAAAAAATCCTTCTATAAGCATTATCAATATTCTGTTTAGCATCAGAGGCCAGAACACAAACTACAGCTCTACAATGTAAAGTAACCAACCAACAGCCCTTTTGGACTGATGTGTGTCATTTATTTCTATTGTAATAAAGGTCTATTTCAATGATCACTTTTACAAATGTTCATTGTCGAGCTCACCATCATCTGTAAAACAGATCAAAAGGTACCACTAAACACCTCCCACACACACTCTGTTTATAACTGTGTAAGTAACCCTGTCCTCAGGGTGTATATGAACAATGTTTAAAAGAAAGCAATATGCACAGCTGATCAGACCAGCAGCTGATCAGTATTTAATCATCAAATCCAATAATGAAACAAATGAGGCAGAACACAGGGTGGAAAACAAAGGTAGATGGAAAATGTTAAACGAGCCACCGATTTATAGAAGATAAAAACACTCTCGGAAACAATTTACAAAACAATTTTCTTTTTACACATTTAATAAACATTCTGTCAGGGTAAACGAAATTTCAGAAGCTGGAAGTTTAAAAAAAAAAATCAATTAAAATGAAGTCACAGGGAATGGTGGGGAATTGTTCCTGGCAGTTATTTGATATAGTATGGTTAATATTTCTAGTCAGGCAAATTAACAGTTTTGCTGCTGTAGACTTGCACTTGCACAATACAGAACCTCTGAGGGTTTGTTCTAAAAGTTACAGAAATACATGCACAATTTTTTTTATATAGCTACATTTTAGATGTATAGTAACAGTCCTTTACAAACTTTTATACAGAGGAATTCGACACTGCTAAACTCAGCTGAATAACAAAATACACAATTCATTCTATAGGATCCCATTTCACTTGGAAAGAATACTTTGAAAGCTCTTAGACAAAAATCTGTTTCTCTAGCCATGTGTATATATAACATTGTGCTGGCAGCCCAGAAAGCCAACCGTATTCTGGGCTGCAACAAAAGAAGCGTGACCAGCAGGTCACAGGAGGTGATTCTGCCCCTCTACTCTGCACTCGTGAGACCCCACCTGGAGTCCTGTGTCCAGCTCTGGAGTCCTCAACAGAGAAAGGACACAGAACTGTTAAAACGGATCCAGCAGAGGGCCACAAAGATGATTAGAGGGCTGGAGCACCCCTCCTATGAGGACAGGCTGAGAGAGCTGGGGCTGTTCAGCCTGGAAAAGAGAAGGCTCCAGGGAGACCTTAGAGCAGCCTTCCAGTATCTGAAGGGAGCCCACAGGAGAGCAGGAGAGGGACTCTTTGTCAGGAAGTGTAGTGATAGGACAAGGGGTAATGGTTTTAAACTGGAAGATATTTAGATTGGATATTAGGAAAAAATTCTTTCCTGTGAGGGTGGTGAGACACTGGAACAGGTTGCCCAGAGAAGTTATGGATGCCCCATCCCTGGAAGTGTTCAAGACCAGGCTGGATGGGGCTTTGAGCAACCTGCTCTGGTGGGAGGTGTCCCTGCCCATGGCAGGGGGGTTGGAACTTGATGATCTTTGAGGTCCCTTCCAACTCTAACCATTCTATGATTCTATGAGCTTGTCTTTAATACTGTTCTACTGTATAATTTGTATTGTGGCACATTCATACTGATTGAAGAAAATTCAAATGAAGCAGCGTCAGTTTTTGTTCTTCAGGGGAACAGAGAAGAGCATAAGATCAAATCAGGATTCAACTTGCACTGTTGCTACCTTAAAATTATACAGTGACAAGGAAGAAAATGATGGTAGGCTTTGTAGACAGTATAAATATCCGTAATTAAGCTTTTTCTTTTCTTTATCCTACAAAGGAAACATACCCTCTCATGTACGAAGTCATTTAAATTTTCAAACAGAAACTGTATTTTCTTCACATGCTTCACACCAAACTTTGCTTTCTCTTCTGTGCTGTCAAATGTGGCCAGAGAAGGAAATTCAAGTTTATTTAACAACTTAGCTTTAGACATTCTGCTTAGGACAAGCAGCTGTTCCTCAGCTTCTGCAGTTCACGTTTGCATTAAAGCTTTACCCACTTGGACTTTAGGTGCAGGAAGGAAGGGAGAAAGGAGCTTATCTTTATCACAGTATGCTTTGCAAACACATTCCATGTCACATGGATAATGAAAGTATAGATAAAAGTCTTATGAGGATAGGCTGAGGGAGCTGGGGTTGTTCAGC
This sequence comes from Pedionomus torquatus, assembly GCA_013398155.1. Taxonomy (NCBI): domain Eukaryota; kingdom Metazoa; phylum Chordata; class Aves; order Charadriiformes; family Pedionomidae; genus Pedionomus; species Pedionomus torquatus. Next base: position 140,866 of record VZRU01000207.1, read on the forward strand.
CTAGACAAAAGGAGGCCAAGGGGAGACCTTGTTGCTCTCTACAACCACCTGAAAGGAGGTTGTAGAGAGCCAGGGGCTGGTTTCTTCTCCAAGTCACAGGTGATAGGACAAGAAGAAAGGCCCTCAAGTTGTACCAGAAGAGATCGATTGGATATTAGGAAAAAAATTTACACTGAAAGGGTTATTAAGCATTGGAACAGACTGCCCAGGGAGGTGGCTGAAGCACCACCCCTGGAGGCATTTAAAAAACGGGTTGACATAGCACTTAGTGACAAGGTTTAGTGATTTTTTTTTTATCAGAAGGTAGGTTGATGGTTGGACTAGATGATCTTAGAGGTCCCTTCCAACCTAGACAATTCTGTGATAGGAAAACTGATGGAACCTTGCTTTGTTCAGAGGAATGGCAATGGAAAGAAACACCAGTGTTTCACATGCAGAGTTCATTTTCACTTATGTTTGACCTGTACAAGATGAACAGCTTATTCTTGGCTTTCATAGGCCCCTGAAATACAGAGTATCTCTAGCCTACACGTTTGGAAAACTGAGTCAGCAGGACTTCTAGTCTTGCCCAGTCTTCAGAAAATAAGCCTCCCCCTGGGCTGAATCTCGGGCCTTGGAAGCTACGGCTACTATGATGCCCAGGCTGGGAACTGGGAACTTTCATCCCAGTTCTTAACCTGACTGCATATGAGATAGTTACCTACTCTTCTGAGTCAAAATTGCTGTACTAATATCATACTTTGGGATTTACACATTTCCTGAGTCTGGTACTACCTATTAGCAACACTCTTCCCTTAACCTGTAAATATCTCAGGATTACATACAAGTATTCTGAGCCAATCAACAGCAGCGTGTTTTCAGCAAACAGCTGAAAAGCTTCCTTTCTCAGTGTAGTACTGTATCATACATTTGCTTACATTCAGGCTTTGAAGCTCTAATGTTATGAAAATTGAACTGTCATTGACACAAGGGAAATATAATGATAAGAACAGTTGTATTTGAACTAAATAATGTGCAGACTAAAGAGACTTTATGTTGGCATGAGGCATTTCATGGAAGTCATCCTTTTTTCATTCCTCTGCAGATCACACAAGATATTTATGTGAGTACGGTTAGTGCATGCATGCTCAAAACAGTGAACCTGTACTGAAGGATCAGCAATGATTTTTAATAAGCACTGTGCTTAAAAAAAAAATAAAAAAAATTAAGTGACCACTGGACTAAGAAAAAGAGTCCAAACACTATTATCCCAGCTTGCTTATGATGCCCTAGAAAGATTAAACAAGCATTAAACTGAAAGGCATCTCCCATCCCAATAACAATATGAACAATGTCAGAAATAACGCAATTAAAAGAGGATCCACCATTGAAAAAAAAACATCTCTGAACTAGTTAATTTTGATTTAAGAGAATAAAATCGTTTAGTAGGGAACAATGCACACTTGCTAACCTTTCATACCATGCTAACAGTTGGCAGTACATTTTTCTTTGATGTTTGTTATGAAGTGAGATTCAAAAAGCCTGTTTAGTTATTCTTTGTTACATCTGTATTCCCCTTTTCTATCAATAGCAACATTAAATAACAAAAGAAAACCCTGCATAATTTACCTTATAAGATAAATCTCGCAAATAGTGCATGCATGCATTTCTGTAAGCACATGCAGGCATCTCATGACTTTTGTTTTTAAAGATGTAATTGAAATTATATGCTTTTGACTATTGAAAGATACTGTTTTGCTCAGAAGTTTTGTTTGCAAAACGAAGACAAACAGCTAAAGTTATCATCAGAAATTGTATATTCAAAGCAACAAAAGGAAAAAGGAGAGGAAGGAAGGATAGGTTACATAAATAAGCCTTTTCCCAAACAGTTCCAGTCTGTTCCTTATCCCAAAAGTAAAAAACTTTGGATAAGTTCTCTGAAGTCTCCTCAGTGAATGACAGTCTTAACTAAGCAGCAAACAAATGGAAATTTTTCAGATGTCCATCTCAGACCAGGTATTAAAGCTGTGCCTTGTTCCTGCAGGTTGCATTTTTTATTTTTGAAGACTTGCATTCAAAGAGATCTGGTTTCCATTTGGCATGTAAGCCACTGAGAGCTACAGTTTCAATAAAATAGCCATAAGGTTAAACCTTACAGAAGAACATTCCTTCTTCAAAGTCATGTTACAACCAGATGCTTATACATGGGTGGAAGAGAAAATAGGACAAATTCACAGAAGACAAACCTGTTGGAATTTATTACATACACAGAAGTTATAACTAGGCTCAGGAAATAGAGAGCTGTGAGAGCGAGAGAACTTTAGGGGAAAGTGTCATGGATGAATTCTTATATATGCTCCTTCCAACTCCAACCATTCTATGATTCTAATTCCCTGAACAGCAAAACAGCGTTCCTCAAATATCTGCTCTCAGCCGCTGATAGAGAAAGGATACTTGGTTAGTCCCAGTATGGCAGATTGTATGTTGCTGCAATACAGTCTCAGCCACCCATGTATTTATTCTTTTCAAAACCATATATTCTTTGTTGCCACCCAGACTCATAATGCAACTGAGCAGCCACAAAATCTCTCTGATGTTTTATTACCTGCACACTAGAAGAATTTCAGAAATTAAAGAGAGAGATTAATTACACTGTACAATTTAATTAAGTCTTTGAAGAATAATGGATCCAACAGAAAGCTCCCTAATAATCTGCAGACAGAGCTATGAAAGAACAGTGAGTTCAAGAAATACACTAAATGGCCAAAGTGGCATAAGAGCTCCCTTTCCCCTGAAGTTACCTTCTGAGTAACTCAGGCACAGAATCTAGAATTAAGTAACTCCACAGTACGAGCCTTGGTGAATATGTCTGCAGCTACAACCTCCAAGACTGCTTGGTCAGTCTGAATATTATTTGAAAGATGTCACCTCTGTTAGCAATTAGATGCTTTCTGCTGATCCGTTGCCTCAGTACAGTGCATCAGCTTCTTACACAGACAGCTAAGACACCATAACCGACACTGTTCTCTTTCTGAGTGAACATTTCCAGGCTACAGAGGAAATAAAGCCTACCCATTCACTGTTTTCTAATGAATCAAGATGTACTGCTGGTGGCTGAGGGATGTAAAGTGTCCAACAGCTAGCAGAATAGCCCCAAGCTCTTGCCAAATTATGCGCTTCAGTATTACAGATCTGCTAGCAAAATGTATCAGATTTTCCTCCAACATGATATTTATTCTTTTGGACAAAAAGGATAGATAAAAATAAATTGTTGAACAAAATCTGATACCCAATGGAATAATAAGGTATTCAACAGGGAAAGGTTTTCAGGCACAGTAAAATACTACAGAATCTTGGATGACCAGGACACATACCCAGTAAATGCACATGCATTCATGGACATAGAAAAGTGTGGAAAACTTATAAAAATAAAATTAATTCAATATAAAATCTTGTTCCATTGCTGACTCCACCTGAAAAGTTACCTATCCAGCTAACAGGGATATACAGGGCAAAAAACACAAATTGTCACAATTTTTACAAGTGGCACTGTGAATCAGACATGATTGAAAGTGGACTACTTTATTGAAACCGTATGTAGAACACAGTCATCTGTATATTTATTTTGACATCCTCATTCTCAAAATTAAGGACAGTAATAACTTGTTTAAGAAAACAGACAAACAAACAACAAAAAACCCAGTACATTAATTACAGTATCCATTAGTTATATATTAGTGCATCTGGATCAAGGGGAATTGTGCAGATAAATATACGTGAGTTTGTCTTGCTGACATCAATGCAATCCCATCCATAAACAGGATTTCACTTATCATATACTTGCAATCATTTGAAGGGAAAACCTGTGAAGAGTACTCTAGTTGCCATCTGTCCTTCTTACGCCAGTACAGTGTAGACAATTACAGCAGTATTCCTTTCAATCTCTTGAACAAAGTACATTACAAAGGTTTGATCAAATCCTCTTTATGCAATATATGTTACATTCAGTGAATACAAATTGATGACCTTGCCCTTTGCCCTGGCACACTGCCTTTGTCTTTCCTCTATGAAATGGCATATTTGAACACGGTATTTTCTTAAGTGTTGCCTTGATTGCATATGAAGAGAACACAGGCAGCTAAATGTTAATTAAAGGAATTAATAGGTTTCTTAAATGCTCTTCTTGTACACAATTTTAATACACTCTCTCACCTCAAGTATTATCTGTGTAGCGAAATGCCAGAAAGGAATATTATCCAAGTAGGTTAAAAAGAAATGGCACAACGTCAAATTATTTAATAGTACAGTGAAAGCATAAATCCTCCTTGTTGTACCAAAGTACCAACAGATTATATTTAAAGGTAATACAGTTAAGCTCTTTAAAAAAAAAAACCTCAAGCACAAATTATGTTTAATAACTTACACAGCTATGGACAATTCATTAGGCTGCTGTGACTGAAACCAACTAAAGAGCACCTTTCCTTTTTGTTCAGTCTAGTATGCAAATGGTTGTTAAACAGCCAGAGTAGCTGGTTTCACTGATTTTTCTATACTGCCAGTTAGTCTCTTATTTCATCTGTATGCAACTTTCATACACACATACAGGAGAGACAAAAGCATAAAAAGGACGATATAAATGCTTACCAACAAATTAACAGGGGAGTCTCAGCACTAGAACAGAGTGATTTGCATTATTTGTTTTACAGTAGCACTAAATGGTTAGACAACCCAACATGAAGCGAATTGTATGTATTTATCTGGCAGCCTCTTCCTCCAAAAGTCTATAACCTGGCTTATGAGACATACATTAAAAAAATCCCAGAGGACAGAAAAGAAAGCTGAGAGACGGATAGATATATGAGAGGGTTTGTCTGGCTTGGTTCCTTTTTTTTTTTTTTTTTTTTTGAGCTGGATTTTTAACAGAAATCCCTAAAGAGTCACAGAGGTTAACAGTAATGGCATGAAGTGAACAAGCACACCTATCTGCTCATGTACTCCAGAACAGAAGGGATTCAGTAGATATTTATATAGTGAGTTCAAGTACAAGGCACCGAGATGTAGCACAAGATGGCTTTGCAAAATGCAAACGCAGAGCATTTATAGCATTTAACACAGAATTGTTTGTAAGAGGCTGGTAAACATGATGGATTAAGAAGTGTTAAATATGCATTATTTTTGTGCTGATTGACATTGGTTGAGTACTAAGAAGGTAAGAACTGGTGTTTGATAAGGGGCTAATTACTAGGGGGAACAAAGAACACGCTGTGTTCTGACCTGCGTCAGGTGCATATCACAGTTCATACTAACAGCGAATAACACAGGAAAAAAAGGTGTTTCTTTATTCACCTTTCAGGGGATAAGGAGATCCGTCCATAAATGAGGACTGAAGATTCCCTCTCTTTGCTTCATCAAGCAGCAGACAGAGAATATGCCACCTCTGGAGCAATGCAGTCCACACTCCATTGGTACAACACTTTTACTCACAAAGGGCACTCCTCCTCTGATTCCTTCCAAAAAGCTAGAAAAGTTCAGTCTCCACCTGATTTAACTACTCTAGCAGGCTTTTTCTGGATCCTTTCCTGTAATATCCATGCCCATCAGAAGCATTCCCAAGTCTTAACTTTGCTAACAAACTGTGTGACATATCTCACAGATATTCAACTGGAAGATCTCATGTAACTAAACCCAAATAAAAATAAAATGCAATGTTGGCAATATATTACCAGTGCTACTTATATTTATATCCCCATTTGATACTACTTTGTAACTCAACTCTTAACTTTAGCACTTGAAAAGTAAGTGATTTCACATAACCTTATGTTAAAAATATTTCCAGATATTCCATTGAAGCAAAAGGGATTTGAAAGCAGTAACATTTCTCCAGCTGGACAGACAGTCATCGTAGTTATGGAAAGACAGAATATTGTGTACATGATTTGTCATGTGGTCCGGGGAGGGAATCCAGCAGAGCCACGAGAAGGACGTTATCAGAAAGACTGTATAAGAGGAAATGTATGAGCTTATAGTATTTTCACTTTCCTAACCATGCTCAAATATCAAGACTGGAATGAGGTATAACAGAACCATTTAGGTTGGAAAAGACCTTTGAGATCATCAAGTCCAACTGTAAACCTAACACTGTCAAGTCCACTACTATACCATGTCCTTAAGTGACCCATCTACATGTCTTTTAAATACCTCCAGGGATGGCAACTCAACCACTTCCCTGGGTAGCCTGTTCCAATGCTTGAATAACCCTTTCAGTGAGGGCATTTTTCCTAATATCCAGTCCAAACCCTGGCACAACTTCAGGCCATTTCCTCTTGTCCTATCACTTGTTACTTGGGAAACAGACCAACACCCACCTCGCTACAACCTCCTTTTAGGTAGCAGAGTGATAATGTTGGTAAGATAAAGATATAGGTCAATGAGAGTGATCAGAGAGCAGTATGAAGCATGCTTGGTTGTTTTTCATAACTATAGCCTGGACCACTTTAATGCTTGACAAGACAAAATACATTTCAAAATACGCTACCAAAAAGAAAAAAAAAAAAAAACTCCAAAACAAAATCCTCAAAAATACTCCACCAAAAAGCAACTTATTCTAAAGTTTGGTAGCAAAACTTAAATTTTATTTAATTAAAATGTAACAAAAAAAATTAAAAGAAACTTTGCACTTTGGCACCAGAAGAGTCTTTTCCATTGATTTTCATGAGGGCAGAATTCTACCTCTTAAGTTTACACAAGGCATAGCTGCACTTCAGTCTCCTCCAGCAAAGCTGTCTGATGAATTGTTATCCTTAGCCTTGTCTCCTTTGGCCACATTTAACCATCTTCTCTTCTTCAGGCATACACATGAGACCACTTCTAAAAGGGATCACAGGCATGATTCAAGCAGGGGAAATAAACCACAGGTTTTTGCCTTTAAACTCAGCTTATTTCACTGTACTAGTCTAAAACACAGACCAAGAAAACAATGTGTTGGCATCTTTTTTTTGCAGCATGAGGGAGCGGAAAGAAGGGTTGTTACCTCTTAAGCTGGCTTCATCACCAGAGAAGTCAGTGAGGAATTGCACCTCAGATTAAAAAAATATTTTTAAAAGTCCCATTTTGTTGGATCACACTTTCCTTTCAAAAATCCTTTCACCTGGGGTGTGGGGATAAAAAAAGGAAAGGAAAAAAAAAAAGAAAAAAGTGGTTGTAAAAACACCCTGACAGTCACTGGACAGGAACATTTATCATTCCGAGCACCCCACCTCTAACAAAAGAGCCCTTAAAAGACAGAGTAACTTCAAGTGAACAAGTAAACACATAGAGCAAAAGCTATCCCCTATTTGAGAAATGTAGTATAATCCCACCTGACTGCAGCATTTGAAACACATTGATTGCTTTATCAAAGCAGCAGTGCTAGCAAGGGAAGAAGTTTCACATTCTTCAACATTGCCAGGCATCGACAAGGAACTGTGAACAGCTGGGATGTCTTCACTTAAACACACAAAACCACCCAATGCCCATTTTGAGCCACTTTGGAACCCATCTTCCTGTCCCAAGTTTTCTTCCAAATAAGATTAGCTTCCAAATGGTAAGTTTTGGTTTGTTTTTTTTTTTAAAAAAAGGTCAAGTTCATTTTTTGGCCTATTTGATGTTCTTTCACTTCTCTAGTTCCGTAAACAGTTCTGTTCCCTAAGCAGCCTATTGAAGTCAACGCATTTCTACTGAAACCAAACTCACAGTAAAGTGGCTCTGGTTTGACTTACTACAGAAACTCTATGAAAGCATCCCACAAAATAACCCTCTCCCAGCCATCATTGTTCAAGGTTGTACAAACTAAAACTTGCACCACTCAAGTGTCCTGCAGGACCCCACAGAAAGACCTTACTGTGGCACATACCAGAAAACCCAACAGTCTATGACCTCACAGTCTATAGTTATACTGCCAAGCAGAAGATATAACCTGTCCACCAGCTTGTTTCCTGAAAAGGCTATCATATCTTTGTTAGACCGAAACAACTTTTAATCACTCTACAGTTACAGTGTGGAGAAGCTCCCTAGAGAAGACATGAGACATCCAAGGTGTTATTTCCAACAGGCAGGTTTACTAACTCCACTTGTGACTTATTTGGAAGTGTTTCTCTCTGGTCATACAGTAAAAACCCTGCATGGTTTTCACTTGTTTTTACCCTTTCTGACATGTTTTTCGTCCTCAAGAGGAAAACCTTCCATTAACCACAGAAAAATAATTCAAGAATATAAATTATGTAAATAATTTTTCTTCCAAATATTATGTTGTCATACACACAATAACTCAGTTATCCTCACAACATCCTTGTGATACACTTTTTTGCCCATGCATTAGGGATGATCACGAAGAGAGCTTCAATTCATGATCCACAGTGCTACCAACCTTATGCTGACCACTGCCACCTTGGGTAACACAACCAGAGTTCTCCTTCCCATGCTAGAGGAGCCCAACATCAAATGGATGGTCTGGCCACAGATCAAACAGGACACACCAGTGCAGGAGGACCCCTCTCCAATACAACAGCATGTTTTCCACTAATTGCGGAATGGACCTACTTAGAATTACATAGAGGTGGAAGGCTTGAAAAGAGAAGACTGCAAATGAAGACGTGGGCTGGGAGCTGAATGTAGCATCCCAATCTGCAGCACACAGAGAGGCTTAGGAACCAGCCAGTTTTGACAGGGCTGGTTCTTTTGTATGCAATACAAGTTGAACAATGCCAAAAAATATGCCCACTGAGCCAAGAAGGCAGTAAAAATAGCTTGGCAAATATGCAAGACTTCCAGCAGCTGGGACAAAAGGGAACTGGAATCTCCAGTTTTTTTTGGGTAACTCTCTCATTGTGTAAGGCTCGTGAATAAGAAATTCACTTTCTGAAGTCCATGATTTTTTGCTTTCCCAACAAATGGTTCCTGTTAAGGATAATTAGAAACTTAAAGCCTCAATTCATCACTAGGGAAGTGGAGCGTGTATGTGAGATAGACTAAAAATAATCAGCACAGAGAAAAAGTTGGCTAAGCCTTGGCCAAAAGCCTTCCAAGTGTGTTTTGTCAGGCTGCACTTCCACTTCTAAAGTCAGAGGCTAGCCTGCTCAGAGACACAAATCTATTCAGAAAGTCAGCAGCCCAGATCTGCTCCTTTTCAAGAGGAAGATGCTGACAATAATCCTGTTTTTGTGAGGTTCTTGCTATTTCTACCAATCGTGAGTTTTACTGGGAAATGTGAATTTTCAGAAACAGCTCTTGAGATGCTGTGCCTCCCAGCACTTGACCTTGTGTCTGCCACTCACATTCTTCTTTAACATCTTCTTTAGCACCTGTGTTGCATATTCTTGGTCTCTGGACTAAAATCCAGAGATCTTGGTTCTATGGGTTCCATAGCCAAGGGACTGGGTTTCTTCTACTCAAGAAGGAGATCAAGCGTAACTTGATATGTAACTGAGAAGCAAAACTAATCCCAGTCTGGTATTCAGAGGTGGGATCCAATCGTGTTGGTGTCCACCTGTGCTGACTGCAACCCAGGCCGGTTCCATTTTAGTCATGGGCACAGATTAATCTGCCTATGCAGTGAAACACAACATACATTCTGTGCTAGTCACAGAAAACCAAAGACGGTACATGGAGAAGAAGTATTCTTGCTTTCTATTACTGGTCCTAGGAGATATGGTGGTTGTTTTAGATTTAACTAGGCTGTTTGTACCAGCTATTATCTGCACACTTGGGTTGTCCAAGTAGGTCCAAATGTATGAACTCAAATAACAGACATCAATCAGCCTCTGCAATGCTTCAGTCAAAGTATCTGCATACACTCAATACTTTGAAAAGACAATGACACATCATGCTATCAGAGTGACAAATGAAGTCTCTAATTTCACAAACTCCTTCCAAAAACTGTGCCATACAGTAGAGGAATTGGCTCCTTCTATTGGAGACTTGAATTGACTTCATGAAAGGCTTTTGTTACCACATTAGCCGAATTAGCAAGTGAGTGTTAAGTACACATAAATATTACTAGTAAAATACTGAAATCAGACTTAAGGCCTCAGGGTTTGCAAACCACAGAAATAAAATAGTATACAGACAATCTTTCTTACAGTCTGATTACCCAAGCATTGCCTTCAGCTATAACTGAGTTCAAAAAGCTGCCATTCTCATTTCCATCCAACCTCTTACTTCTGTTTCCACATCCTGGAATACTATATTGTCTCTTCAGACAGCTGTATGATAAACCATGCTACTGCCACAGTTTGGACTTAAAATACAACAAATCACAGAATTGTAGGGGTTGGAAGGGACCTCTGGAGATCATCCAGACCAACCCCCCTGCCAAAGCAGGTTCTCCTAGATCAGGCTGGACAGGAACACATCCAAGCAGGGTTTGAATGTCTTCGGAGAAGGAGACTCCAGAGCCTCTCTGGGCAGCCTCTTCCAGTGCTCTATCACCCTCAAAGTAAATAAATTTTTCTGCACAAAAAAAGCCACAACAAATACAGAAAGAGTTTTTTTTAATACTCAGACCACATCTGTCTTCCAGCTCAGTCCCAATGCTAGTTGCATTAGGACAATGGAAGACATGGCAAGCTGCAGGGGATATGTGGGACAGAACAGCCATAAGCACTGCTAAGGAGAACAAGCAATTCTACCGTTCTCCTCTTTTGCTTCCCTAGAATTACAAGAAGGCTTCATCTCCCATATCAATACAAGACTGCCAGCAGCAGGAACCAAAGCAAAGAAAGATATCCCTAAAGCCCCCAGTAAGTGTAAGTGAAGGGGCAGGCTGTGTATACATTTTAAACTGTCTCTTCCTCACAAGTGTTAAACTGATCTTTCAATTATTGATAGCTCACTTTCTCAAGTGACCACTAATCTGGAAGCTGTCCAAATCTGTATTTATATTTAAAGTCAACAGTCAATGAGAAGTACACTCACAGCCTTACTAAAAAAAAAAAAAAAAAAAAGAAGTGAGCAAGCCCTATGTAAAGGAACCTTGTCATCTGTGACTATGAGTGGACTTACTGTTTGCCACTATTAATTAAAATTGACAGCTTCATATTAAAGTGTCATTTATACCAGTGCATTAAGAGAAAAATGAAGCTTTTGTAAATGTTTTTGCTTAATGTGGCAGTGACATATTCAGTGTGAAGCAGAGTCTTATCTTGTTATATAAAACAAATGCAAGTTGCATAACATCACTCCAAATACTAAATTGCTATGAAAAAGAACATGTGAATGTGCAGATTCGAATTCAGAAATAAAAAAAAACAGTGAAAAGTTGTTAAATTAACTGAAAAATAATTCTCTGTGGCTACACATTAGCAGCTTCACCAGTCAGCATATCAGCTGTGAAGGCAGGAGGGAGAGAGAAAGGAAAGACATTGCATAAAGTGAAAATAAAAATCTTCTCTTTTATAAGTCAATACATCATCTTAAGCTAGAAAAAAATGGTCCCTAAACATCCGTAACTACAATCAGTAATTGTCATTAAAAGCTCTCATTATATAGAGTAAGTGTAATTAGAGCATCTTGCTCGCACAGGGTGCAGCACACAGAGAATGCTAGGATTCATAAATTAGTGCCAAATCAGTCTTGTTCCCATCTACCACACAATCTGCTGTAAAAGAGAAAAATTGTATTTACACACATTAAGGCAAAGCCCACTAGCCTCTACAAAATTAGCCTAAACACCAAATGCAGTTATTTGAGGGACTCCCTATTTCATTATGTGTCTCAGGAATAAAGGGATAAAGTTTGCCATCAATAACGCTGAACATATCTGCTGAATCCCGCAGATTCCAGGGCATTAATAATTTAAACTCTTAGGGGAATTTTGTCATGGTGCAGATAGGACTTATCTGCAAACGGAGCTCAGGGGATGTTCAATATGATCTATTCTAGTATACACACACAATTGCTACATTTATCATGATGCAGAGGAAAATAATGGTTCTTTCTTAAGGACTTCAGGAATGTTTCTTCTGTAGTTTACACAATAAAACCTCTGAGTATTTCTAATAAAAAATCCCAGGTTCTAAAAAGATATTACCATAAGAATGATACTGAAAAGGTTTCTTCTCTCCCCAACTCTATTACTCATGCACATACAGTGGTGTTCAACACTTTATAAAACAGGATGAGAAGTCAGCAATCCAGCTCCCTGATAGTAGTGTTGTCTATCCAAGATGCTACTGTAAGCACAGGTTCTGAATGAGATTACGGCCTAAGCAGATAAAGCTGTATGCTTGACTTAAATATATAAACTCTTAAGTGCAAATTTAATAGCTCTGTGTGTAAAAAAAGCCAGCTATGTGCACAACTACTAGATTGCAGTGCAAAAATACACTTTTGCACATGCCAATGGTAAGCACAGAAAGTACATATCCCTTTGAGATGCTTCTGGCATTTGTTTAATACAGATTGGATTCAGGCATTTGTATAATAGCTGATCTAGGGTAACTCTATTTATGGGCATATTTATGCTATAACAAGTGTATTTGTGTTGTAATTTAGCACAACTATTTTCCATACTTGTGTTCTAGAATAGAAGTAAGCTCAAACAGAGTTCAAAGCATTAGGCTAGAAAAATCTTCCTTTCATAACCAAGCATTAATTCTTAGAATGTAATTTTCAGAAATAGCTTAACATTTCTGACCACATGCTCTTAATACACACGCATTGCAGCTTCACTATGCTAGATATGCACAACTCAATGTACACCACAGATCCCAAGGACTGATACTCAGGCATTACAGAAGCTAATCCAGTACTTATGAAGTCAGGTTAAGTACCTCAAAATATTTTTTCATCTGCTAAATAGCCACTGAAATAACATTACAGTCAATTAATTTATAAGTGATCAGAAAGAGAATCCTAACAGCTGAAGACATGCCATCTTACTCCTGCTGATGAGCTTTTCACCATGATTTAAGATATTGCCTGCAAAACCTGGAAGATAGTGTCGTACAAGATTACTGCCTGATTATCCATGAAAACAGAATTCCCTATGAGTTCAGCTCAAAAACGTTATCATATAATGTCATAAACCAATTATTTTTCTATTGGGGTATTTGTAACAGAATCAGTCTAGAAAATCTAATTCAAAAGTTTATCACTGTAACAGCTTTTGCTTTGTGTTAACACCCTGAAGAGCTATGTTCCCATCTCAGCTTAAACGCGTTACTGTTACGTTACTGTTGTCTCTCAAATGATTACACGAACGAGGCATCCTGTACTTCTGATGACAAGAAGAAACCACAGGAGCGAGAACAGAGAGGGGAAGGATGTGTGGCTATCGGGCAGAGGGTCTGTGGTATGTGCACCATACTCCTGAAAGAGGAGCTCCCAGGCAAGGGCTGCCACAGGGTAACCCTAATCTGATCTGACCCAGAACTTGCTCTTCTTCTGCACCAAAGCTAGCAGGATCCAAGCTCTCCCCAGAGATCTGCCAATCACCCCTCCCTTATGCTTCTCCATTATCTTAATATAGATCTTCCACTCTTCAGGGGTCTCCTGTCCCAAAACCCTTCTCCATCACAAACCTCTTTTTAATCTGCTTAGACATATCAGTGCTCAGCTAAACTCCGAAGGCTGCTTGATCTCCCACTTACTAGTTCTCTTCACCAAAGGAAAAAAAAAAACACCTTTGTACTTTGACAGGGCTTCAAGAAATCCATGCACAGAGTGTAGAACCAAAAATTTATCTGGACAGCTGAGAGACAGTGACTACAACTGTGGCAAAATGGCTTAACCTATACCATGCTAATCTAGGGTGTCTGAAGAGCTTTATGAAACAGACTGGTAAAAATTGTAGTGTTTATCTGTGATGGCCGTTTCTGCCCCAAAAAGAAAGTATAGTTATCTGGAAGAGGGTGTTAAGGGTTTTTAATAGCCTTTAAAATAATTCCAACATCAAATAAAACAAATTATACCCCCTCCCATATATTATAGATAACAACTTTCTGTATAGTATTTGGTAACGTCAGCTCAAGATGTTCTCAAAAGAAGTTCAGCCAGCACTGGACTGTGCTGTTGTCTGAATTAACATATCAATTTTAATCCCAAAAGTTAAGAGAAATCAGATTAAAAAGTAAAAAAAAGGAGCCATCATAAGGCTTCACAAGCATTTATGGTGCCATAATAATGCCACAGTCTGATGCAGTATGACTCTGATAGTATATTTTTCCAAATGTCTTTGAAGTGACATATCCCACCATTTTGACAGACCTTTATCAGAATGAGGGGAGAACAAGTCCCCCACTAACTCTGCTTCAGGGTAAGCAAACTGAGGTAGTACTGACAAAATTCTGTTGTAGTTCTCTGCCTTGAATACGTATACACATCGATGAGATTTTGGAACTAGAAATCAAAAAGTTGCTGGGAAGCCTTCACTGTAATAAGGAAGGGAAGAAAAAAAAAAGGAAAGAAAAAAGAAAAGGAGGAGGGAGGAAGGGAAAGACAAAAGAAATAAAGAAAAAAGAAAAAGAAATTAAGAAAAAGGAAAATAAATAAAAGAAATAAAAAAGCACAGCAAAACCATGCTCATACTTTTAGTAACTGAGCGACTAAATTAAGCAATAAGGCAGCACTCTATAAATATTAGACTTCATCTAGATTTTATTATTTCACAAGCTGTTTATGTTACAGTGATGCTCTTTAGCTTGTATTTTAACTACCTACTAAAAATATAGAAAGCAATAGTAACAAATATATTTTACACATTAATTCATGTAACAGTTCTTTGTCTGGGACACTACACAGTCTGAAAAATGAACTCTGTAGTCTTTTGCTCTGCTTTAATTGACTTGCAAAAAATCAGGAAAATAGATAGAAGCTGTTTCTCAAAGACAACGACCAAAACCAAAAATCTTATGGCTAGAGTAAAATTTACATTGTTATTTGCTAACTACTTCATTATACTGCATTATCTGTATCACGAATGACCAAGTAGTCTTTCTGGGGACTTCATACAACTTCATATCATTTTGCACCCACTGTAGGGGATTCAGTTCTGTAGCACAGGGAAAGATACGACGACCTTCACTGAAGGAACAAAGATATGTCTCTCTAGGCATCAGTTACCAGAAATAAGAGGGAAACAGAGCTAAGTCTAGGAAACTATAGGTAGACATACATGGAAAACAGTGAAACATCCAGAATTCGTTTGTTCTTCTTATGGAAAAAAGAATGAAGTAGGCACATACAAAACACAACCAACTGTAGCTTTTTCAAATGACTGGTTTGTCAGCCACATGCCGTCTGTCCCCCAGT
Organism: Pedionomus torquatus; assembly: GCA_013398155.1. Classification (NCBI taxonomy): domain Eukaryota; kingdom Metazoa; phylum Chordata; class Aves; order Charadriiformes; family Pedionomidae; genus Pedionomus; species Pedionomus torquatus. The sequence continues at coordinate 156,130 of VZRU01000207.1, forward strand.
AAGCGTTGGACAGACACCTGAATATTTGTTCCTCTCATTACAACCAAGCTTTCTCAATCATATACAGGATATTTACTGACTACGGACTAGCTCCTCCAGTCAGAGCTGAACTGCTGCCAGTGCAAATACCACACCCCAGGAGCTGATGGACAAACCATTATCAACTACTTTAAAAAAAAAAAAAAGTCTTTTATGACAACATCCTTTTAGAACTAGCAGATCCAGGAACTACTTACTGAGAAAAAAATCCTGCAAAATCTGTCCTTCCCTTGAAGTCATTCTTGGTGATGGAAGACAGCACCATGTCCCTATTATAGTCTCCCCTGCTAGCCTGATGTTATGCTACTGTGGGGATCCTACCAGCCTCTTCTTACAACACTTCAACGTGAGTAGGAAACTGATTGTCCCTTGTGCTTAGCAAGGGCCTCAGTACTGCTCCCTCACTTTCTTCAAGAGATTCTATCTCCCAATCCACTCCCTATTCTAATTTATCCAAGAATTAAACCTCCTACAAATTGATTACTAGCTCCAGTCACCTGGTAAGTCACAACAAAATTAAATTCACAGGCTAGTACAGTTTATTAGCAGGTTACTGAGTTGCTGGAAGAAAATACCCTCAACCCCTCTCCCAAGGCCCTCCCACCAAAACCCTAACAAGCTTCTCACGGTCCATACCCGTAAGGCACCTTTATTATGAAGCATTATGTCCATACAAAGTCTATGAATTCCAGAAAAGAATGACCTGTAAATTAACACCTTATAGCACTCTCAGGACTGTGCTGAAGGATCATCCACAAATTTCCCAATGTCTGTGGATTTGTATAGCAACACTACTAACATTCAGTCCCATTCTCCTATAGAAACTGTATTTGCCCACAATTTTGCTTGCATTGAGTACTCCTGTAAAACACTTCATTGTCAAATAAATTCCTATTATGGATATATACAACCAAATCATGCACTCTCTTTCCATAGCAAAACTTACACAAAGAAGCAAATTCTGTTAGCTGCTCATCACGTACTGTTAAAAGATCACCGTCAGAAAAAGAAAACATCACAAATGCACAAGAGCCTTCTCCCTAACTGCTGCACTATATCACACAATAAAATCAATAATTTAACTATCTCAAACGTCACATGTGCATGGCACTGCAAGTAGAACAGTGGCATTTTCACTTCAAATTTATATAGTCTTTAGTCAGTATACTTAATCTGCATTTCTAACACCTGCTTCACTCGGCTGTAAAGTGCAATGTTATCTATAAAATTTTCTTTTATCTTTGTACTGTCCATCTAACAAAAAAAATTACATGATGGTGGATAATTATTTGATTTTTAAAAGGATATGAAACTTTTCACATGTTTTTTGATCATTTCTTGAAAGACACGCTCATATATTTGACATTCCATTTTATTAAAAGGTTTGAGTTTTAAAAAAACCCAACCTCTGGCTTTCACATTATTCATGTTATCTAATCCTATGTAATATATTTCTCTTTCAAAGAGTTAACATTCACTTTCCATATACTAGGGAAAGAAACTAGACCACAATTAAGCAAAGAGGTATGACAAGGTGTGCATTTTCAGGCTATTAGCACATACCTCAAATATACTGGGAAGAAGCAGCTAGAATGACTTTTTCACTCAGGTAAGCTGGCACCTGTATCATACTACAGTACAAAGTGATATATAAACAGTATGCAGAGGGCATGAAAGCACACGCAGCTTTCATCCCATGAGTTTAAGTCAGACAAAAGAGCTGTTCCTCATTATGCATGATTCTCAGTCAAGTTAAACACTAGGACAATAAAGGTATCCAATGAACGTCCGATGTTAAGCTTTTAAGACATTGGTTGAAAAATCAGAAGATAGTAAGAAGCATGGTTTATAAATGCAGAAACATCATCCCATGTTCATATAATAACATACACAATTTTCTACTCACTATGGAATGGTAAGCACATTCGGATACAACTAAAAATATTTTTATTAGGAAGTAAAAAATAGCAAATTTTCAAATGCTTCAACCTGGCAGAGCTCACATACAATCTTTCCAGGGTACGACCCAACTTCATCTATAAAAAACTCAGTGTGTTGTACAAAGCCAGATGATCATTTTATCTGACCTTCCACCTACTAACAGGGAAAGAACATCACATAACCATTCTTGCAACAAGACTCACACTGGAGCTGACTAAAAAGGTAGCTTCAGAAAATATTTTAGAAAATTAATTTGGTGATACAAGCTTCTCTAAAAAGTGGAAGCAAAAAATTAGCAATTTGCTTATTATTGCAGGAAAGTAACCAGGGGTAGGTGGGTGGAGGACTGGAATGAAGGAAGACGAAAGAAGATGCTGGGAGGTGCATTTGCTCATGTGTCATGCCAGAAAGGTCATGAACGGTATAACAAAGCCTGAGCTTCAAGGCAGGCGAAGACATCTCCGAGATGGTTTGGGGTTTGCTGGGGTGGTTTCTGGGGGCTTTGTTTGCTGGTCGGGTTTTTTTTGTTGTTTTTACATAAAGTCAAAATGAAAAATCTATTCCACTAATAGAACGGTGTTATAAGAAGCCAGGTAATGACAGACCATTAATTAAAACATTTCTCCCTCTCTTTCACAACAGCATTTCCAAGTGTGTATCACTGAGAATGAAAGCTGAGTGTTGTTTTGATGCTTTGAAAGAAGCTAAGGAAAAATAGTAAAGAAGGGAGCCTCTCGGCAACAACAGAAGTAGAGTTGTTAAAAATAAAATAATTCATGAGCTATTGCTGTCTCACACTGAAGGGTCATGATGGCTTCCTAAAACTGCCTTTTAAAAGGTCAACAAGTAATAAACAAACACAAATTTCCAAAGGAAGCTCCAGTTTTATGATAACTGTGCCTTCCTTGCTAGCTGAGTTGCGAAAGCTTTTGACCTAACCTCTGGCACTTCCATTAAGACAGTATTTGTCACCCTGACAGCAAGGAGAATGGTTTCTAGCCACTCAACTTACAGTAATAATGACGTCCCTCTTGTTTTTACCCCAAGAGACTGAGGACTGCCAGTTCAGACTGCTGAGTTTTGAACAGACAATGCTAGTTTGGACAGAGAAGAACCACTGAAAAAACATCCAAATCCAGGCAGAGCTTTAACCTCTTCTGGTCCAAAAATCAAGAACCTTAATAAATTAAAGTGTTTGGGATGGTTTCCTCTCCCAAAGTGTCAACTTAAAAGTAAAAGAAGGTTTGTGTAGAACAATACAGCATCGGTATTGCTGTTTGTAAAGGGATATCACAAAACATTCATATTGCTTTCTCAAACTGAACTCTTGCTAACTGCTGAATTACATCTGGTGGAGACAGAAGAAGAATGAACTCTATGCTCCATTAGTGCATCCATGCGGGGACTCCTCAGCATACCAGATAGCATTTTATAATAAACACAGAAGCCAGGTGAAACAAGTCCTCCTTGCAGAAGCACTAGTTCAAAGTGCTGATGAAGCTGAAGACAGGGGTTTAAACACTCCGGTTCCAAATGAGAAGATGATTTCTCTCCACTCCCCCTTGCCTCAACACACACTTTTCTCACATAGGTGACTAAAAGCTGGAGCAATGATCTTTCCTTTGTGCTGCATTTCAATCAGAAGCTAAAACTTTGGGGGAAAAACATTAACAGTAGATTGTAAAAACATTTTCATTTCCTTTTGATGAATTTTTAAAAGGGAGGAAGAAAATTATATATTTTGTGCATTTCCAAATCTTTCTGCAGGGAACATTTACCCTTAAATCAGACCAAATGACTACGTGTTTGTGTACAACCACAGCCCTAGAGGAATGTAGTTTTGATTCTTCTAGTATTAAAAGATACTACAGAGAGGGCAAAATAAAAATAAAATTGTCTTTCACAGTGCTTCCCTTCTCAATTTTCTCCTTCATGCACCGACTGTCCTAATGTAAAGAATCAATAAATTCAAACATTTGATTCTCACAGCCACAAATAATTATTTGCAAGAATTTTAAATCTCTTGTTTTGCAACTAAATTGTTCGAAGTTTTGAAGTGTAAATTTTCACCTTTTAAAACATAATGGAACTATTTTTTGAAGCTAATTGAAATAAGTGACATTACATAATGCCATAATATAAACTGCAGTGACTTAACTAGAAGTGGGACATCTTGATCTCACTTTCTAACAGAACCAGTGATATTTCTTACTGTTAAAGTTACTTTCTTGGAGTAAAAAGACAGGAAACTGTTGCAAAACAAGACCAGAAAACATTACCAATTAGTACCAAGACTTTTTCAACATTATGATCTGCACACAAGTTCTGCCCTAGTGCAATTGTTTTCTTTCATGTCCTGACCATGAAGAAAGAGTAAGCAGATTCAGAAAACAAGAGTTCAAACCAAATATTCTTGACAAAAATGCTGTATTTTCACAGGAAAGAGCACAATGATTAATTTTACAAATTATGACAAAAGTAATCTTAGACAACAAGCTGATTTTATGCTAAAATTGTGTATTAGCACAGATGTGACTTGCATGCTAATCTAAGAAAATGCCTGATTATATAGTATTAAACAAATACATTGCCACCTCTTGATGTTCTCCAAATTATAGTTACCAAAGATACATAGTCTTTGGCCTCTTTTACTCATTAGCAGTCATTTAAAATGGAATCAAGCTTTTTATAAGTTTCCAGTATTCAATTTCCATTAACAAGAGAGACAACTGTACCATAGTCAGCCTGGGAGTGTTTTCATTTCCAGTTTGCCCATACTATGTGATCAGAAGAAATACACCAGATCATAACATTTAAGGTTCTTTGAATGCACAGTTTTAGCTCCTGAAACTTCACTCTCTTCTACTTTACAATTCATAGATGACAATTGGACTCAGGGAGTGCTACTGCACATATATCCTCAGCTCTTTCCCCAAGAGCCAGTTAATCCATAAAAACAATAATGAGGGTGATGGGGGGTTCAATGTAGTGTCTCAAAAGCAGTCACCAATTACCACACCAAGCCAGAGCACTAGATGGGGTTGCTGATCAAAAAAGGTGCAAGAAAAAAGTCTTAACTACTGTTAGCTATCATATGAGAAAGTGAAAAAAGCAGAATACCCAAATATATTTATCTTTAAAAAGATAGTAGTTAATTATTTTGGGGATGCAAAGAGAATACAGAGAGATAAATTTAGTGGCCTACTTATTGCTACCTTTAAATAAACTATTTTTGGAAGAATTGGCTGCTGGAGTCCCAAAGGAGATAAATTAAATGCTCAGTAGCAAAAAACTAATGGGAAAACTAAGAAAGCATTGAGACCAGCTACAGCCCACATAAAAAAAAATAAAATATCAAACTACTAGCTGACAAATGTTTATAAGTTATTATTATGTAGATTTCAATGGATTTTACTCTTAGCCATTGGAAAAAAAAAAAAGGCAAAAAAAACAAACCCCAAACCAAAAACAGGGACCATTTGCCTTCTAGAGGATATTCTTTTCTGAGAGCTCAACAGCACATTTTCATTTCTCTTTTGCTATTACCTACCCTTCTTCTTCCTAAGGTTACAAAGACAACCAACAGCAGGACTGTTATTTGTTAACCGGTTCTCAGAAAATCTGCACTGGCTGGTCACGTAAATCACCAGCTTCATTCGTCACTGCAAATCCACTGTGTTACCAGACAGACCACACAGTAGGTGTTATAATACTCAGATTTCCAGTTACGCCCCTACCTGATTTCTCTCAGGTCCTCAGGATCTCATTTACTTCTTTTTAACTTTCTGATTATCACACTTTATACTTATACTCTTGTTAGAGAATAAATAAAAATACTGGGATGGGTGCACATGACTAGCCATCCCTTAAAGTAGTCATCCGTATCAAGGACTTTTTTCTTAAGCTCACACAACAAGTCTCTGCCACAACGAGCTTTGTTACTCTGCCTTGCTTGTACCAAAATAGTACAAATTAACTGAAACTTAGGTAATAAACTAAGCATACTGGAAGTACAAACAGACAGTAAGAGCGAAGGCCTGCAGATTTTAAAGTGCTGCTTAGCAGATCTGGAAACAGCTGATGATGCCCAAATTTGCATTGAGATTTGAGATCAAGCTACCAGAAACCAAAATGAGGATGTTAAATAACAGTGAGAGAACTGAGCACCAGCCACAAAACAAGAGAAAGCTACAGTAAGGCAACATAAGTGGCTTTCAAGATTATTTCAATTCCACAGAATCCAAACTCTTCCTGCCAGGTACATAATATCTGGTCCAAAGACTTGCTGCTGCCAAGATCCGCCATCCCCTTCCACTCATGCAAAAACCCCATCCTTCAAGGCTGAGGTGGCTTCCCAAGTGGCTGATTAACAGGGAGAACTTTCTCAGGGTTGAGAAATACCAAAATCAAATTTGGAGCACAGACCAGCAGCGCCACTGTACTGCTTCACAGAGGAAGAGGAGACCGCTTCTAAGAGTGCAGTGCCACACCATAAAGCAGCTCCTCTTTGAAATTAAACAAGACCAAATCTAGAATTCAGCACCTGTTGTGAACAGACTTCCTGGCAAGATTTTCTTGTAAACAGCTAGCACAGTAAAAAGGGAATCCCAGATGACTGTTCTGCCCCCTTTCAAATTGCAAAGACACAATTAACAGGGAACAAAGGGGTATACAAACATTTGCCTGCTTTTAGAAAAATATTTAAAATGTTTGTGCTAGCAATAATTAAGCCAGATAGTTATTTCTACGATGAATATCCTTAAGATAAAAAAAGTGATGATAAAAAAAATAAACCTAGACCATTCAACATCCATTAAGGTAAAATAAAGTAAATAAATTCAGCCAATTGGTTATTTCCATACGGGTGGATTTCTTTAAATAGTAATGAAATCATTGCTAAAAAATCCATTGTTATTAAAATAAAAAAGTTGGCTCAGCCTACCAAAATTAGATTTGTAAGTTGCTGGTCATTCCCATAATTAAATCTGTGTCACAAATTTGCAAGAAAAATGGACACTATGACTAATGCATTTACTTGCTGCACTAGTGCTGTCAGGCTGTGTAAATCATTATGCCTGCTAAAGCAGAGTAGATAAGAATTCCATACATTTTCATTAACCAGCTAGGCTTTGTGTATATGTGAGAAGCTAACTACATATTCCCTGCTAGATTTAGCTTTCATTTGGAAGACAACATAAATAAAAACACTAGCCTTGATTTGATTAGTCACATGGCTGCTCCAAAAACTATTTGAGTTTTTGAAGAATATGAATCATCTCTGTTTCCTTCAAAAGACGGTCAGATAAAGCAACAAAATCATATATACTTTAATTCAGACAAAGGAGATTAATGAAATAATGGACACCTGGAATAGGTTCCTTCTTTTCTTTAGATTGACCTTATGTAGCCTAGACACATGCCTTATTTAATCCCATAGGTTTCAACAGAATCAGCAAAGCTAATCCGAGACAGCAACAGAAGAAGTCTCAACCAACAGCTTAATTTTTCAGCTGTCCTTTGCTCTGCTTTTTCAAGAATGTAATGGTCACCAGAGCAGAGTCCTTTGAATCCTCTCTTCTCCTCTTGATTTCCTGTCACCACAGACCTTCAGATCTTGGTTATAGTTCTTTGTTTAAGGTGACGCTGATGGCTGTTCCTTTCACACTTACTGTTCATAACCCCCAAGGCACCAAAGAATTGGACAACAGCGACTCACATCACAAGCTGGATACTCTCATGGGTTTCCAAGCCCTCTGTCTCAAGTAGAAAGGAGATTAATGAGGGGCAGAAAACGATCAGATAATACTGTTTCTAGTCTAGCATTGCAGAGCTTTTTGTGAGGACATCCTCTTCTAGACTTTAGGTCCTCTCCTCTTTCCATGCGCGTCATTATAAAGTCACTGCAAATCAAGTCTCGCTCTCAACCAATCACGTCTCCACTTCAGTGCAAGAACAGCCTCAATGATAGTCTATGCCTCAGTGAACTTCAAGATAAAGAAGCTGAGCCACCCCGGCAAACACCATGGAATAAACATCAGCACAGCATGTTTTTGCAATCCTGCTCTGCACTTTGGACATTAACAAGCATTATTTTTCTGTTGCAGCACAACTTTTAGAAGTGGAATGGAAATGCTTAGGAAGCATAACAATGCATTACAATGTTAAAAATCTCAGTGGACCCATACTTAACACCCCAGAGAATTTCTTTAGTCTTTGGGTGCAAAAGTATTCTCTCCTAAAAGTAGAAACAGCTACCTCAGAGCTTTTTATCTCAGCAGATCTTAGTATGCATTTGCATGCTTTACAGTGGCAACCTTGCTGATAACCGACCACCCAGTATTAGCAAAATGCTATCAGATTTTATTAAAACCCCATTAAAGGGAAAAACTGAAATCACTTATGTTCCACAATTATTGTAAGCCAAACTGTTTAAGTGAGGGGAGGAGATAATGATATTAACTACCCAACTCAAAGCAATCCTCTGTGGTATGATTTTAAATATTCTCTTGGCTGAAATTTATGTAAATTGAATTCATCTATCGTTAGTTATTACTAATCTAGCTACATAAAAACACTTTTCTGTAACAATTAGTTCTTTAAAACACTGTGTTTTAATTAGACCTGGGACATTATTAAGCTAAGTGTAAATATGTACAGTATCATTCCCTCCATTGTTTTCCCGCATATTTATAGGATATAGAATATGAGCTTTGGTGGAGTTTAAAAGGAATTACTCTGTGGCTGGTTGGTAGTTTTTTAAGTCTCCTTACCAGTGAAAACACCTCCAGATGCTCAGCCTAAGTGTATTTCTGCTCATCAAGTCATATTTGGCATTTCTGCAGTTTGTGTTTCACACTGCACTCCTTTCCATCTGAATAAACTCATCTCAGTATCACTCTAACATTACACTGAGTGTTTTCCTGCAGACATTTTGTTCCACAGTGTATTTTAACTTCTCAAGGATCACTTCCTAATCTTAAAAAAAGAAAAATAAGAAAAAGGGGGGAAAAAAAAACCCTCAACAAAAACCAAGCCAAAAAAAAGAGTTAAAAGCACAGCCCATCTTTCAGCTCTTTTAAATCAGCTTGCTTGTCACCATCATACACAGGCGCTAGCCCACAGGGCATAGTCTGAGAACAGACAACGTACTCCTGGCTTTGTCAGGGCTAAACACAACCTGCCCATGTGCTATGCATTGTTAGACAAGGGAACATAAGAAAAATTGCAGCTTTGCCAATAGTCAGATCCTTCCAAATTACCTCCAGGACACAAATTATTATGGTCACAAAAGCATATAACTACATCTTAGCCTAAGATATAACTATATAACTACATCACAGCATATCATCAGACACTAAATCACATTTGCATTTTTCTTATCAGATTCATCACTAATTAAAGGCATAGTAAATAGGATCTCCACCTATAGACAAGCCCATAAGTTAGGCACCAATATGTATTGATGGATTTCCAAAACCACCAGCAGAACCTTCCATTATCTTCTCAGAAACAGGCCAATTACTTTCATATTTTATAGAACAGTTTTGACTTCAAACAAGTACGTGTGTATATATATATATTCAGCATTTTGCCAGTTGTTCACGGAAAACTCACAAAGTAAGGGACCATTTGCTAGTGACATTCAGGAGCCGTTCAATTAAAGGCCACGTAGAACTACAGCACAGTGAAACTGGGAAACAATTCTGGATACTTATTATAGACCCTGGTCCACCATCGCCCTATTGCATTTTCAGCTATAAGTTTCATCCTATCAGCTTCATATCCAAGAAAGAATGAAAGAGCAAAGCTTTCAGTAACCATATTTGTGATTTATTTTCTGCCACACATATATATTCCCTACATAACTAGGATACCACAACAATGTGTGTATGTATTTGTGCCTTACTAGTGGTCACTTACTCTAAAATTTTATTTATACAGAAATCACAGCAAAAAAATCAGCTATGTGGTTTCATTCTAGCTGATCTTAATTATTTTTGAAAAGTCTTCCCTGGGATTTTTTTTTAACATGTATTTTTACTGCAATGCTGCTCCAAAATTTAAAAAGAAAAATATGAAGTGAATAAAAAGTGAAATGAGGTAATTGTATGCAAATAGAACTTTCAAACCATCAGTTCATGGAACTAAGATCAAAACCAAAATCAGGAGTATTACATGAACACACAAACTAGCTTAGCTTCTCTAACTGAGATTTCTTCAAAGAGCTACTAACAGGTTCTAGAAATTAAAATATGTTTATGTTGCTTTACTATGAGACAGCATTGTACTCGGATGCTCCGGGGCCTAAATTCTTACCTGAAGTCAAAAGACATTCTCCTAACGCAGCTCAACTGAGGCCTTTGGGTATTGGAGGAAACCTGAACTGAAAGCCAGGGACAGCAGAGAAACTGCAACTTGAGCCAAACAAGAGAAAATGCCACCCACGCCCATAGACTTAAGAGCTGATCTAACACAGAGGCAGAAAGTACCTTCTTTCCATCGAAGGAGAAGAGGTTTAAGTGACAAAAAGTAACAGGTATTTGGGAACTGATAGTTTAAAAACCATGAATGGTCATCTCTGCCCACAAAAAACCCTTCCTAACCCAGTGCTTCAAAAAAGCAGCAGGACAATGCACAACTTCAAAACGTCATGCAACTTTCTCTCCTGTCAGTACAGCTTTACATACCTTATGCATAATTTGTTATATAAAAAGGTGGCATTTAATTATTTTTTACTTTCAGTTTTGATTTTGAATTTCCTAATTTGATACCTTTTCTTGTTCATTCATTTTAGACATCACAGTCCTCTTTTTAGGAACACAAGACTGGAATCACAAACACACACTGCTATAAGTGCACAAGTTTTACTAAAAAAGAACAAATTCAATTATTAGCTGCCTAAATAAAGAAAATAATTTTTTATTTAAAACAACCAGTAGCTTGCCTACATATAAAATAAATTGTATTTAATATTCATTTATGTGTCTCTAAACAACATATCAATAAAAGAAATACATTCTTCCTTGCTTTGTAAATATCATTTATTTATTGTTCTTTACAGTGTCTTTTCTGAATCTTCGTAGACAGTCAGGTCCACAAATACTGGGTTTGCTTTTTACAGAAACAGTTATATTTCCAACTGGATTGATTGTTTTCCCATATCCAGCTATTTTAGTGCGTTCCTCAGAGACATTGAGTGGCTTCCCTGACAGTGAAATATGCTAAACAAATGACATGTCACTGAGTAAATTAGCATCTACTCTCTGATCAGCTGGGTCATGTTTTCTTTTCAAAATCCATGGCCTCTTGATAGAAAATAATGAGTATTTGATGGGCCTTATTAGAAAAATCAATATATTGATGCCCATGTCTGAAACATCTACATAATAATAGATTCTGTTAACCCATTAAAGAGAAAATTAAGATGTGTTTACACATTATTAATTCACCATGAGCAGAGGCAATTTATTCACTACAAGAGCTTAGCAAAAAGAAAAGAAATTGTAATATCTGTATTTAATGGTATGGTGACATAAATTGAAAGATTATTCAAATCTTTGCCAGCCAAATAGCACAATTCCACCAACACTAATGTGAAAAATACAAACACACCAATGGTACTGTTAAAATAAGACTATCAAAGCACTTGCTATAAATACTGCATTACTTACCAAAAAACTTCCAAAAGCAGAATTAAATATAGCAGCTGCCTGAAGAGAGAAAAAGATAAATATCACCAACGGTAAAACAGCTATAGTACAAGAACAAAACGTTACTCCCCCATCCAACAAGCTATTAGATTCTCCAAACACACACATATAAAGAGATCATTAAATGGTTAGCCACTGCTTAAAAAATTGCCAGCGGCCTGTAACTTATGAAGACTGATAAGTTCTAGTTTATGCAATCATAAATAATGTGTTGAAATGGACAAAAGGAGAAGAAAATCCTTGCTGGAAGACTTAAGAGAAATATCCACAAGAACTAGGAATATTACACAGAAGCTTAGTCTCACTGCTTTTGCTCTAATTTGCCAGGAACATTTTTACATATTGACCTATTAATTGTACTAAATATAATCTGATTTAACTAAAACACTGCATGTTCACAGACTTTTAACAATTTTAATGGAATATTAATCAGGCAAGCAAACTAATTTAACTGTTCATCATAAAGTACTGAAAAATGCAGAAATTTCTGTAGTTTGAACATAAACTTCAAAAGAGGAACACCAAAAGAAAACAACAAAACCCCCCATGCTTCTGAGGCCAAAATGTCTAATTACTTTTTACTCCATATTCCTTTAAAATAAGAAAATAAACAATTTTTATAATGACTTTAGAAGTGTTTGTGCTTACCTAAATATCCAGGAAACATAAGGTAGCAGTATTATTTCTTAACATTAACTCATTAAATTCCAGAAGATTAAAACTTGAATCTTGAACAGCTTTCCCCAATTACCGAGAAAGAACAGAAACTCTTGTATGGCAGCCAGTCTGATGATGAAAAGCCACACAGCAAAGGTAAGAAGAAAGAGAGGAGGGAAATCTACCATTTACATGAAGACTTAGAGAAGAGTCAAATTAATCACCCTGGACACTTCCAGCCACAGATTAATAATAAGTGGATGCTAGCGAGTTTAGCAAGTTTGAATAAAGTCCAAAATCTGGGTAGGAGCTGTAGCTGAACCTGCCTTCTGCTCCATAAGAGGATGCAATGAAAATGAATGGGTAATGAGATCCTTCGCTCTAGAGAGCTTAGCTTTCTTATTCAAGTTCATAATTAATTCAAAGCTTTGATAATTTCATTAGATTCCTCTTCTGCTGGCCCTATCAATAAAAGATGGCACTGGACTGCCGCTCCTCAGTGGCCTAAATACAAAAACAAACGCAGACTGGGAAACCTTTGCTGACTTGCTTACTAACAGGGACAATGGCATATGGCACTCCACGTTGCAGAGGGAGCGTCTGAATAGATACAGCTAAATAAAACATTATAGTTGACAGTTGTAAACTACAGTAACATATTTTAACACCTCTTCCTCATCAGCATTCCTTTTTTGAACATAAAAAAAAAAAAGAGGCACAAGTCCAAACAGCTCCCATTGCCAGAGATCACAGCTGAAAGCAAGAGTGAATACTACTTAAAACAATTCTTCAACAAGTGTGAATTAAATCAGGATTTTCTACTTGTATTTGAAGCAGTGCAGCCGATACTTTCATATGGCAAGAGATACACACATTACATCCACATGCACAAACCTAACACAAGGGCTCAGTTTCAGTACAGGAAATGTCCTTGCTGGACTGTCTATATTAACTATAACTAACTATAATTATATTTAAAAAACCCCATCAGGTTTATCAAGTCTCTGGTATTTGTTAGACATGTGCCCTTCTTTTACAGAGACTGATTGTATTTGACCACTTCAATCTAGTAAAGACGCAGAAAGGTCCCTTTTATTATGTCCTGCCTCTGAATCCAAGAAGGAGGGTCTAGACTTCCATTTTTAAGCACACTTGAAGATCTCTTCCATGCAGAACAGTCTTTGCTATATAAAACAGTGTAAATCGGCTGTTAGAATCTGAAAGACGGAAGCATCTGGGCTCCACTTCTGCACCAGAAGGCTGGGAGGAAACTTAACAGTCTCCTCCTCCCCATGCAGATTTTGTGTGCAGAGCACATCATTTCTGTCTGCTACAAAGAATTGTATCGCTCACTGTTTTCATGAGAGCTGGTGAATGGATAGAGAGCATTGAAAGTAGGCCTTTCCTCCCTAACTAAACTTACCTCCAGTCTCAAAGATATCAGCACCTATTGGAGAGCCTGGGCTCAGGCCAGGCTTCACTTACAGCACAGGTGAGCCAGCCAGACCACCCCCACCAATGCAAAAGAAATAACTCCAGCACTAGAAAGCACTCAACCGTTCTCCTGGTCATTTCAACAATGCACAAAGACCAAAGCAGTAGCTGGCAAGAACCAAGATGCTTAGAAGGACACTGTGCATCTGTTTTAACCACATCAGTGGCTACCAATCCTGACTTGACATCACCTAGAGATATGGATTTTATTTTTTTTTTATTTAAAACACACTGCAATTCCACTTCCAAGAGAAATTCTGTACCTAGAAAGGTGGTAAGGAGAGATACTAGATGGTGATATGTTTGGCCATAAATAAACTTCTTTTCTTCCTTCCTGATCCACACCAAGATTTCTGCTTTTTTTTTTAAATATTCTCAAGCACATAACAGGTATGAAGACAACAATCTCAGAGAAATTTTATGCTTCAGGTATTCAGCCAGTCATGTGCAAAAATCATAATTCACAACTGGTCCAAGGGTAAAGTAGTTTGCAATTTTTAATTCTCTTTCTCCAAAATGTCAGAAATCATTCATGGCACTAAACATTCATTACAGGTAAAAAAAGGAAAAATAAATAAAAAAAAAANGCTTCAGGTATTCAGCCAGTCATGTGCAAAAATCATAATTCACAACTGGTCCAAGGGTAAAGTAGTTTGCAATTTTTAATTCTCTTTCTCCAAAATGTCAGAAATCATTCATGGCACTAAACATTCATTATATAATCATTCAGATATTCCACCTCAGTGAGGGAAGACTTAACATGTTAATTTTTATTTTTTTTTTCAGTTTTCTTTATAAACATTTCTCCTGAAAAATAAACTTAAAAGTCCTGGGCTTTATATTTGTGATTCTGGTTCAGATTCTGTGAATCTGGTACTAAAGCGAATCAACTACTCCAATTTGTAATTAAACATACCTAGTAGCATGACCCTGTAAGAATTTAAACACTTTATGCTTCCAAATCTCTTCTATCAAGAGGGATAATATTGCCTACACACCTCACAGGGCATTGTCAAAATTAATTCATTGCTTAAAAAGCACTCCAAGATCCTTAGAGTAACGATACAAATAAACATTAGTGCTGACACATGATACAGCTAGGCTCTTCATTTTTTATTTGAAACATTTATTAGTCACTATTATTATATAACTTTTTTTCAGTGTTTGCTCCTTTTGTGCTTCAACAAATATCAGACTATGTGTAGTCAGCTTAAATGAAACAATAAAATACGAAAACATTTAGATGCCCTTATATACTCCAAGATCATATTCGCATGTGTTTGCGAACTGTTCATCACCTTTACTGTTAATATGAGAGGAGAGTTTGCTATAAAATCGACAGTAAGATCCTTTCAAAGGGTAAATGCATAGCCATGTATTGAAATGCAAGGTCAGACCACATTCAAAAGCAGCAGTAGTAACAACCAGACCAATTATTCAAGTTGATATAAACTCAGAGACAAGACTGAAAGTCACTGCCCGTACTCTTAACAGTACAGAAGAACACATTCATCTTCACTTGAGTTTAGAACAGTACATGCTAGCTCCACTAAACAACAAATTTATTTAATATTAAGCATGTGCAATTTCAGTCAACTCTGTATGGCATGGGGCTTGAGGGATCTCTCTCATTGTTCTGCATTTCCAAGGAAGATTGGCTGGACTGGCGCACTTTGAAGTGAGAAGCAACCAGCCCACCTCTGAAGGAAACCTGTCCAGTAGTGCTTGGCACAAACTTCCCTCTTTCCATACCTGAGCCTAGCGCAAAGCTTCAGGTCTTCATCTCCCACCTTATCCTGGAATATATGTATAGAAAACACTGAGATTTGTAAAACTGACAGCAAGAAGATCCAAGACAGTCCTCATACCAACAAAAGTTAGTAAAAGACAGAAGAAAGAGGTAAAGCCAAACCATGGGGCTGTGCCCTTCCTCGTGGGTAGATACTCAAATGCAGCAGCAAATATAGGGAGAATTCAGGTACGTGTGACTGGGCAGTAAGTTAAAGCAGCACACTAAGGTTTTGATGGCATTAAATACAGAACACATTCTGAACTCTGCTCCATTTCCTTTTATTTTGGTATCAAACTAAACTCTCTTAGAATTCCATACATTTAATAAGCTTTCAATAATAATAATGTAGTAGACTACATTAAAGAATAGGAAAAAATACAGTGGCAAGATTTGGAACACCTGGGTCAAAACTGAACATTTTATCATTATTGGCAGGATCAGAGTGAAATTGTTATGCACAACTCAACAGGAACCACTATTTCTTTTACTGCAGTGTCACAGGGAAACAGCAGTGCCTCATAGTTACATATGTGGACCATATAAAAAAAGTTAGTCTTTTTCACCAACATGCATACGCTGTTTTAACACTAAAATATTTGATTCTTGAGTGTCATTTGCCAGCCTTTAGGGAAGATAATCTTCCTAAGCGTACGTAACCCTACGCTTGCCCCTAGGCACCCTACAGCCAAGAAGGCACACACTGCACACACTAGGACTTGTCTGGCCCTGAGTTGCCCCTGCTCTGTGGAAAGGATATTTCAAGGCCAAGGCCACAGATGCAGAGTAATGAAACTAGAAGGCCTCAGAAAGAAGCAGCCTGGGCGTCATACTAAGCTGCTCTGTGTATGTCCACAGTTCGCTGTGGTTAAAACCCTGTCATTTTCAGGCACACGGTAGCAGGATATACAGTTCAAGTGCCAGACATAAGACTGAATATTATGTTTAACACACATGAAACAATGAAGAAAGAAAAACCCAGGGTAGAAAAGAATTAGAGAAAGATATAAAATATCTACATCATATGCAGACAAAATTCTTTACTGTGTGGGTGGTGAGACACTGGAACATCTGCTGCCCAGTGAAGCTGTGGATGCCCCATCCCAAAATGTCTTCAAGTCCAGGCTGGATGGGGCTTTGAGCAACCTGGTCTAGTAGGAGATGTCCCTGCCGATAGCAGGGGGCTTAGAACTACACGATCCTGAAGGTCCCTTCCAACCCAACCCATTCTATGATTCCATGATTAGCAATACTACTGCAGAATTATGCAATAGAAGGCCGAGAACACAACATGGTAGTGTAGTATTTTAGTGTCCATGTTATCAATGCCAAATTTAATCGATCAATGTCTCCTATTCAACAGAGAAAAATAATAAAAAAAATAAAAAAAGACCCAAGAAAGTGATGGAAATGGTTCGACCAAACAGGTCAGAAAAAGAAATTTTATCTACCCAAAGAGATCAGTGGAGCTCAAGAAGGTGGAAGAAGGCAGAATATCAGAAGTAGCTTGAATGAGCTGGCAGAGTCCCTTAAAACCACTCCTTCAATCTCCTATTTAAAAATAAAATCTCATGTGAGTGTTACTGCAGCTCATGTCTTAACTGCTGTTTCCATTAATAAGATGTTACAGCTCTGTAGAAAGCTATTTGCCACAGCGCTGTTACTGCAAACAGAATATAAATATACCTAATAAGGTTTAATCTGTGTTGCTGTTCATAACTATTCATCTGAGTTCAGACGTGAAAAAAAAAATAATATTCAAGTTCCTGGTTTTGAGCACCAAATTGAATCAGGTGTCCTCTTCTCTTAAGAAAATTAAGTTGCTTTTGTGCAAGAGTGTTTTAATGAGAACAGAGCCTGCCGACATTGATAAATGGGAATGACACCAGAGAGAGCATGTAAGCAGGACAATATGTGCATGTTACAGTCTTAGAGGCTATTTTTCACTGACTATCCTGAATGACTTCGCTGTTTCTTAAGGGGCCTATTAATCTCAAATTTAGTTATTACACAACGTTTATTTGAACATATATTCTGTGGATGATGACAGTTAATAAAGGAAATCTTTTACAAGCTGTATTTTTACATATTGTTCCAACTGCAGCTTCCAGTCATTCAAGTGTATTGATGGAATAACCTAGTTATGATGCAGCTTTAAAAAAGGCACATATATTCAGATTCTTTTCTAAGCATATGGGGACTCTTAAATAACTGTTAAAATGCATATAAAAATCCTGCTACAGCATAGCAAAAATGAGATAGCGTTAACTGCTCAACAAAATCACTAGCTGTACAGTTACCCCTTCAAAGGCAAAGCACATGCCTTTTAACACTTCAGCATCATCTTTGAGAAACAAATAGGGCCTAGATTTGACTCCTGGAGATCTATAAAGACTCCGTATTGAATTAACAGAAATTGTAATATGCATCTTACACATTAATTTGGTCCCATGTTTTGAATACATGGCAGGGCACCTTACCAGTGTTTATGGTTTAAAAATCAAAACAAAACAAAAAACAAAAAAACCCAACACACACACACAAAACCCCAACAACAAAAGAAATAAAAAAGCCAAACCCAAAAAGCCCGCACAAAATCCAACTTTGATAAGAACAAAGTTTTGATTGCAAAGAAATCTTACAGAAGTGTGAAATGATATTCAAAAAGTGTCTTAAAATAAAACCCACTGAATTACTCTACCATTTTAGTAGAGTAGAACTGTACAAATAACACTGCCCTCTAAAAAAAAAAAAAAAAAAGAACCAAAAAAAACCCAAACACAACAGCAAACAGAGAAAACCACCACCACCAAAAATGCACACCACCCATACCCAAAATCCCCACACCCACCAACTAAGGAAACCCCAGACCACTAAGAGAAAAAGTCTGCAAGACACAGAGGGAATTACATTCTTATCCACTGCTGTGTTCCCTGTGGTCCAACAGAATTTGTTGACTGCAAAAAAGGTATCACCCCAACTGGCCTCTAGAGCTGTGCTGACAATATGAAAACATTTGTTTATTTCAACCATGCTCAATAATGTTCATCTTTCTGGAAATGATGCTGAAAAAGCACCAGAAAATGAAAACAGAATAACTAATATGCTGTTTGTTCACATTTCAGTAGGGAAATGTCATCTAGAGAATTATGTCCTCTAAAACACCTCTTTGAGCCATGGATCCAAAGCTACACACACAGTACAGATTTGTTTCGGGCTGGCAGAGGTTGCCATCACCTGAGTAGAAATTTGTGCTGCTTCAGCCAAGCTCAGCATTCTGCCACAAGCAGTGCACAGAAACGAGCTGGGAGCTCTGCTGGCAGAGAGTTATTGCCTCCTACCTCTTGCTAGCCAAGTTTCTTATGTTGAAAAATCAGTCTTTCACTCCCCTATTTCTGTAGTTCGTCATAACCACCACCGCCTGTTGGTAATAATGTTTACAAATACAAAACCATCCATCAAAAAGATGTCAAAAAGCAGGCTTTTTACACACACTTATTTAGTGTACGTGGTGCTCTCCATTGAAGGATTCGTGTTTTACCAATACTTTCAGCAATACTGAGACAGAAAGAAAACTACTCCACTTTCCTTTCTCTCATCAGAAACAGTAACTTCTCTCTACTGTGAGGAACTGGTATGACTCAAGGGAGCTATGAAGAGTCAGCATGGTATCTCTCTTTCACAGGCAGTAGGAGATGGAGACTGAAAACCAGGAGAGGGGACACATTAAAGAGTTTTTTTCCAGAGAGTAAAACCAGAATGTAAACATTTGTCAATAATTGAAATGGCAAACATTAAACATTCAGATCTCAGGAAAGTTTACGTGTCAGTCTGAACATTTTCACCAACATGAACAGGAAAACCATGTTGAGCAAAGGTTGGAAAACAACACTGTCCTGTATGGCCAGACCATTTTACTTGAGATTACTTGCATAAGACAGCAGAAAGAAAACAAAAGCCTCTGTCATCAGTATCTGCAAGATTACCTGAAGGAAGCCAGGAGGGAAGAATCTCTTTTAGGAGTTGGAATAGTTGGAATATGAAGACTTGGTCTTCCCAGGTACAGGAGAGACAGATGCTTCTAGAGACAGTGCACAGTGCCTAACTAGCCCAGGCTACCAGCTGTACAATGCCGTCACTTTGTTCATAGTTTTTTGCTTTATCCTAAATGCCACAGATCCACCCAGATGCTTACGTGGCTGTGTAGGATATAAAACTGGTGTGATAGATACAGGGCTCACCAGGGAAAAAAGCCTATCTAGGCCCTATTCAGAAACACAAATGTAGACAACACACCTTTTGCAACCTCACATCTATTCCCTTCAGGACGCCAAAGTGAAGAGAGATTTCCTCTAATAACCATGTTTTCTTTCAACGAGAAGGGCTGTAAGCAGAGACACCAGTACTCTCACACAGTCCTTGACCAGTCCTACCCCAAACCCAGCAGTACCCTACCCTGAAGGTGCAGCTTAACCTTCCTGTCCTACCATCAGCTGCAGCACAAAACACAGAGTCACTCTCATCAGACAGTGCTTTCCCATGTTGGTTTCTACATCACACACCCCAAAGAGGCAGTAACCTGAACATCTACAGTGGACTTCTGAATACTAACATGAATAAACAGAGGTAGTTTCTCTTTTTCTCTCCTCTACTTACAACTTGTAAATGTAAATACTAAGATTACTACCCAGTGCCAGTGTAAACATTCAAACAAGAAGTGATTTAAAGCTTACAGATTCATAACAACAGACACTTTCTTATACTGAGTACATATGTGTACAACTATCTGAAACTCCATGCTCTAGCACCTGACCTACTCCTCCACAAACTTCATATGGCTCTGCTAAGCCAGAAAGCTTTGGGTTCCCGGGAGGGCACAGAGCCAAGCTTTTTGTACATATTTTTCCTCGAATGGAAAGTCCATTTCCATAATTTTCCTAGACACAGGGAAACAGAAAGTAAGTTCCCCCTTCTGATGACATACAGTACAGTATGGGTGCTAAGGCTTATACATCAGACCTGTGAAACAGACCACACTACACAAATTAGAGGGCAAAAAAGGAAAGAATCTAACCAGTCACTGAGACTTTGGTATGAAAATTACCCACAAACCTTATGCACATCATGCATTTGTTAGTGACTCAAGGCTTATTACCTTAGCAGTGAAGACACTAGCTCTCATACCAGAACAAACAGACTGCCAAACAATGATTTAATAAAGGAGGCTCAGCTGAACAGCTCTACACAAGTAACTCTGCCAACCTGATCTTCTCTTATGGTCAAACACTTCATAACTGTAAGTGACTTTCTCTCAAAAAAAAAAAAATTACTGTAGAAGGTATCCTCAAAAGGATACAGAGCAATAACAACCTCCCAAACATACTTTTATTTAAGTTCACATTTTCTGAGATCTTAAGCTGTGATAAAAACACTTAAAGGTCTTGTCCCCTGATTCTCCTGGAGACACATCATCCATAACATGATTAGAGGTCTAGTTAAACAATGCATCCCACAACTCCAAGGAGTATTACTTCCTTGCTGAAGTGAAATGAAAGCACAAGGCCACTTTTTAAAAGGTGCCCTTTGCATTTACTGTAAGGCTGTGCCTGGGCCAGCATTTTTCTATAAATATCCCACTGTCATAGTAGCAGATCATTTCAACTGCTATGCCATCCAAACCAGCTCAGAATGGCATTGTTATTAAAGTCTCTGTCACTACTGCCACTGGGAACAGCTTCACTATTAGTTGTGCAATGTCAGGCAATGGGAAATAAAACACTAGTGCTGCAAGGAAGGCCACAGCATGGAGAGGCTGACTAAAGTACCAGCTTTAAAATAATAAAAAAAATAAATAAAGTGACCAATGCACAGATGCATGAACCCTAATCTCTGGGGCTCCTGTCAAAAATGTGTCACAGGTAACAGTTAAAAGATTAAAATCTTATCTCATCAACAAATGTCTGTTCATACCTCAAAGAAGTACAATTTTTAATTTTTTTTTTAACCAAGGCCAAAAGCTAGGCTTTACTGTAAGCCAATATTGTATAGTATTGAGGATTCCCTTTTTATAAGCCCAGCCCAAGCTCTGCATGTTGCACTATAATGGCAGAGGCTTAAAGAGAAGGGAAAGAAAAGTAGTATAACTATAAAGAAGAGACCAGCTCTATAGCCAACGCCTGAAGGTAAGAAAGGAAATATCTTGACATATGCAATTGTGTTCTTTCAAATGCTGCTCAGATACTTCTGTCATCTGAATTTGCAATCCATACAAGTATAACTAGAATTTACATATATGCAGAGTGAGAAAGTGCATAAATGTTTATCTTTACATAACCCCAAAATTTGCCCAAGGAGTTCAGCAGTGGATCAGTAACAACAGAAGCCTCAAGCTGTTTTTCTCTGAAAACAAATTAACTACAACATTGGTATTTACCATCACCCTTCTTTTGAAGCATGCCCAAAACATCTTTAAATTCTACTTAGTTACTTACCCCCATTTCCCACCCCCATATGCTAGTTAATCTAAAGGGGGTGGGGTAGGCAACTCAACTAAATTAAAGACATTTTTATTACTTCCTTGAAGTAATTTATTCTCTAATGGGATAGAATACTATATAAGCACTACTTCTCTGAAGAAAAGGTGAAGAGAAAGCATGAAAACCTATGTGTTTCAGGTACATAATTCCACACACGTTCTATGGAGAGCAGAGGCTCACCAAGAGTTGTTCTGTGTGCAAGCCTAAGAAATGCACAAGTTCATTTTACTGCAAAAGGTCACAAACTTGCCATCTGTGTGGAACATGCTCTTTGTGGTAGCATTCACTGAGCTTTTACAGTTTGCATTTACATCCAGAGTTGGCTGAAAACTGGAACATCCAGCACAAGGGATATTCCAGTATTTAAATATTTGCTTTAAACCTAAGTTTCCGCCCACCTCTAGAGTCAGCACTTCTCACACGATGATTGAAATTTTCTTTTTTAACCATTTCCTTTTAGAATTTTGCTGCCTTCAGCTGAATTGCTTTTGTGCCTGATGGAAGATGGTCTCTGCCTGTGTTTATCACTGCACAAAGCTTTTCAGCTGGTCCACAATCCAGCACTGTTATTAAACTCTTATGATGCACTGAGAAAATACAGCCAGGAAGATCAGTTTATCAAGAAAAATGAAAGCACGGAGCACCTAAGTTACGCTGAAAACTGTGGACAATTTCAAAATTATTTGTTTGCAAAGCCAACTGAGGTTAACTTGACCCTGAAACAAAGCATTTACATACAGACTTTCCTGAAAGAAAGTGGAAACATTTCTACAAAGTCTAAATTGCATACACAGGGGGAAGGAAAAAAAATAGTTCTCAACTCAACATGGTTTGTCACCCAGGTTCCATATTTCTAAAGAAGATACTAAAGAACAAGGTACATGTACAATATGAAAGAAAAACAAAAATGCAGTTATCAGAAAAAACTCCTTCAAACTGGTAAACACTTCTGTTTATAAGTATATGTCTGTTTTCCAGCATTTTGTGGTTAAAACTATTTTCTCACCTTACTGATAAACTGTATAGCCAAGGCAAACATTCTGATTTGCTCACAAAGAACTCCAAGGCTAACTCAATAAAGAAATCACTAATTTTATGTTAAGTACACAGGCCCCAGCAGAACAGATACTGCTACTGCCTGTTCTGTAACAGTCATTCATCATGGACACCCAATGAGGCAAGGGGCATGGAAGCAAAATGATAGTCTGTCACGTCCTTTAAGTCCAGAACATCCTGTTACTACACAGACCAAATAAAAGTTTGCAGAAACAATCTAAATCCAGAATTCTTTTCCATCTTAAAGTACTTCACTAACATGAGATGCCCTAAGATATGTAAGAGGACAAGGCTACATAAGAAGTACCTTCACCACTGCCAAGTCAAAAGTGTGAGAGCTGCCAACTTGCCTGCACAGCAGGAGATCCCTGTGCCAAGAGAGACGCACCTTCTTAGTAGCGACACGTGAACACAAAACTAAGGAACAGAATTGGGATATGCAAACAAATGCACAAAGAGTTAAAAAAGTCACCTTCTACACTAGAAGCAATCAGAAATCACATCTTACACAAACACCAAGTACCAGCTAAATGTACAAGAAAGGCACCTCACTTAGCAAACAACTTTATATCTGACACACTAGCTGCATTTCATAAACACTGTTTTCACTTCAAAAAGTTTAATTTAGGTTAACAGCTAGTTCTTGAGTAGTCTGTGAACAACAGTTTGGGGGTAAACTAGATAAATGAGGATGTTAGAAATTGTACCTGGATGGTATTTTGAGTCAGGTTTTGCCACTGAGAGAAGCCCGATAAAAGGTAGAGAAAGACTCTGTGTACCAGACCATATCAGCATCATCATGGGGGAAAAAAATTTAAAACCAACTGTTTACAGAACAGATTTTCATCTCTCACACACATTCATTCTAAAACCAAGTTGCCATTTAGTCAACTCTATTGCAGAAAAGATCTCAGAAAAATATCACAGTATAGTCACCATCTTATCAAATCAAAATTCAATTTGTTCTAACACCATAACAAATACATTTCCATAATCTGTATCTATCTCCTTCTCTTGTGGGAGTACCAACAAAATTCAGACTGATATACTTATCTACAATATATAAAAGAATCATATCACTGCTATAAGCCGCAGTGTAGCTATACAGTGGCAGAGCATGAAGCAGTAATCAAAGTCCTGAAAAATACACCACTGTCAGCATTGTACACTGGTACCAGTGTATTATGGCACCTCTGTTTAAAATAAATCAACCTAAGTGCCTGCTTTGGTAAGCACTTCAAATTCACTGTACATCAGCATTAGGGGGGAAGGTAATGCACAAAGAAACAAATCAGGAAAGGGGACCTGTAAATAACAATTCAATTAGCAGATTTATATTACTCATTTCCTAATAAACTTTCTATCCACACCTACATGCAAACCCTCCTACAGCCTTCCCCCCTTCATTTACATATCTGTGCAAGCCTGCTCTTTTTTCTTGCGAGCCCCTTTGCCCTTTCAATCATGAAGTATATTACTCCACTGTCAGAGCAAAGCAGTTCCTAACAACAGGGAGCCCAGCTGGGATAGGAAGAGGGCAGCAGGCTCAGGCATTAACATAATAATCCAACTGCGTTCCCCCAGGCCCTTAGGGCAGACAGCATATTAGGTAGGCCTCCTGCGCCGCCTGGGTGGAAGCCGCCAGATCACCTGCCCATCAACCTGTGGCAGTGGCCCCTGCCTCGCCTGCACCAGCTCCCGCCAAGCCCCGGTGCCCAATTACCTTCCCACAAAACACACACCATCCATTTTTCCTCATCTGCTTGGAAAAGGTACCTGCTGCATATCCAGAATAAGGGTTTGAACGAGCGGCCAAAATAAGGATTTCAGCATACATCGCTGCATCATTTCCAGCCGAATCGCTCCCTGCCTTTTCACTTTTGGAAAGTCAAGGGTTTTTAACAGGATTGACTGCTGCTGCCAGCAGGACACAGACCTTGAAGCCAAATTTCAAAAATATAAAGCACTGCTTTCCAGAAGCCACTTTCAGACCCAACCGTTCTCTGGATTCTGTCCTGAAAGAGCAGGAGATAAAAAAACAAAAAGGCTTTTGTTTATTTCTGTGCTGCGCCATCCAAGGGAGCCAATTCGGGGTTGGGTCACTTATTCTTTCTGGGGTTTGTAACACCGGAGGATTTTCAGCAGCAGAGCTGTCTCAAGATCTTTGGTACAGCGCCTACCACCACGCAGGACGTGGCTGCAGATTAAGGAATAGAGCCTGTGATGAGTTCTCACATATATAAACACATATATAGGAAATTTTCAAGAATCACTATATAATGCTGATTTCAGATGCAAGACCTGTGAAACCACTCTTTAAATAAGAAGGCTTATCATTCTAACTAACATTTCTTAATTCTAAGAAATATTCCTGCATTTCAAATGCTTTGGGTAGCAAACTACAACCCTGAATACTAATTTGTGTGTCCCTTCTATTGAGTCCTTTAAAAAAAAAAAGTTTACGTTTACTATGCAGTGTATTTCAATGCAGTACTCTTACAAACTCTTTTATTTACAGTATATATACTGCTTGTACAGAGTACAAGCTCAGGTACTTAATAAGACAGAAGAATAATAAACACACTTGCCAGTAAAAGATATTATTTTCTTCATATTATACAAAACAATCTCAAGACTACTAGGAAAGAAGCCTTTGGTTCTAATATAACTTTTAACTTCATTAAAAAAATACGTATTTCCTAATTCCCCTTAACAATGGAAGGCACAACAGAAATGTAATAACAGTCTTATTAAAATAATGTTTTGCAGACTGTGCAAAGCCAGATTTACTTGATCACTCGTGAAGGAAAATTTCCCTAACCTCATTAATTTTCATTTATCTAGCCCTCTCAAAGAAGGAAACATTCAGAAGCTATTTCAGATTTTATTTTAAATGCTTGGTTGTTACATTACCGGTACAAAGAAATGTAACGCATAGTAATCCACGTCACAATAGTCTGTCAGAGAAAGACCATGTAGAATAATGCCTGCTACATAATTTAAATATTTTAGAAAGGAACCATTATGGAAGTTCTGCCTATTACTATTCCTTGACTACATAATGGTAACACAAAGTATATATTATGAAAATCATGACACATTTTTAAAGATGTGCTTACAAGCAATTAATTGTCACAACACAGACAATCTCCTGTGTCACCACAGTCATAACATGTTAGGAGCATGCCCTTCTGAACTGGGAAGGGGACACAGTTAAAATAGCCTTCATGTTGAATTTATTCTAGATCACAGGTTCACCAATAAAACACTAGGATAATTTAGGGGTTTTCACAATATTTCAATACAGTCAAAATTGTTCTTATACAGCCCCAAGGTCATATCTACTGTGACTTGACTTAGAATTTTAGGACCTGCTATTCGGAGAAGAAGACCTATGTGAAATAACTTGTAATCCTTCCAACCACCAACCACAAAGCAACCATTTGTTGATGACAAAAAAATTGAATAGCACTTGGAACATTAACTACAGCTTTTCTCCTTCAACACCTCTAAATATTTGGTTATCCACAAACCAGGAAAAGGCAGTGACATTCTTAATTACAGAGATTAGAAGAAAAAAACCCTTGAAGACTCATAGTTTTCTAGAGGTTTGATCTAATCTATTTCCTTCCTTCTTCAAAATACTGGTCAAAAACTCCACAAAGCATGTCAAGACATGCTGGAAAAACAGAAATTCAACAGCAAGAATTCTTTATCAGGAAATTGAGTATAATAAAGTCATCAAGTAGCTTTTGGTGTTAGTGGTGCTTATAGACCTGTTGCCACAGACAACATGAAAATGCTGCTATGTTAGTTACATTCATCATTTTTCTTATGAATTTAAATGCTGTGAATGGAATATGTGAACAGAAATAAACTTATGAATGGAAATACGGACTTTCTATTTATTTCATGGCATTATCTTTAGATCAGATCCATGTCTCAATTAAGTCAATAGGAGATCGTTTTAACTTCATTTAACACAGTCCAAGGTCAGAACATCATGACGGCTCAGATAACTAAGAGGGAAGCTATGGCTTATGCTTCTGATACAGGATGTGCTTGGGTTGTGATGGGCTGCATAAAACAGGGAAGACTCCTGAAATTACTAAATATAATATGGAGGAAATTAAGCTGCAATATGGAGGAAAATATATACATGTTGTTTAAAATATAATTCACGTGACTACTTCACTATTAAAAAAAGCTACCATACTTCCTCGAAGAAACAAAGTATTAGGTCCCCACTGATGATGTATTTTAATTTCCTTCATAATTCATCCCTCAGTTCAACCATAAATTTATTTTCTTTTGCAAGACTCACTCTTCCTGACCACTCATACAGCCCTTGCTCTTTGATAGCAAGTTCCTACAGTTTTGTTCTTTAATACCAGCCAGGAGAACCCTAGTGCAACAGACAATTGTTTTCTTCTGTACATAGCTGTGCCAGAAGAATGAATATGACCCTGTAACCCCTAAATGCCCATCAGCCCTAACTAGACAATACTGCTCCCACAGATTTATAGACTCTTTAGCAGTCTCCTTAGCTTCTATGGTTTTTACTTTGCAAAAGTTATTTCAAATTCATAAAGCTTCTCTTGTAATGGAAGTACCTAGAATTAAGCCATATTCATTCGTATGCAATATAACACCTTAATACACTCTAATTTATTCAGCTTGTATTAGGAACTTACACTTACTTCCGAGTCTACTCAAGCACCTGAATTGCTGTAAAGTCTGTTTTTTCCCCAAGTCCAAATAAAGAATTGTTTTATAGGTCTCCAAGACATTTTGTAGTACAGAAAAAGAAATGTAATACATGAACAAGAAACTGGAGGACAATCTAGTTGCAGAAGATGCCAATAATTCCACCAGTTCCAAACTCCAATTACTAGTTTAATAACCACTAATGTCTCATAACTTCATCCCTCAACATAAAAAGCAGCTGGCATCTAACAGGGAGAAGTAGGTCTGCAGCACTTTTCTCTGTTCCTGCACTGCATTTGAATCTCCCGCACCATCTCAGATGCGGCAACATTTTTATTATTTAAACTGGAGAGGTGGTACTAGTGATCAAAATTTATATAGAAGTTTTTCCAGCCTGAAAACAAAGAGGGAGCTCAAAGTACTTCTATACTAATGTTGTATTGCTGACTATGTCACATTCTTGCTTGTCAGCAGCAGCTGTGGCATGGTTTCCAAAAGCTCTACGCAGATAATAGAAGAGAATGAAGTGAAAGGCATTTCTATCTCAGGTATGTTGCAAATCCACCTAGTAGTGTTCTCCCAAAACCTTAGTCACAGATTCAACACCTTCATGGGAATCACCTTGTTGCCTGCGTGAGTTAACTCCAAAGATGGTCATACTGGCTGCTGTAGACAACTTCACAGACAATTTTATTTTTATCTATTCCAGTTCCAACTGTGAACTTCAAAAGAGCAGTAGAGACAACCAAAACTGCTGCAATGCCTTTCAAAGGAACAACTGAGAAGTAAGGGGGGGGGAAAGCACAAAAACACCAAAACCACAAGGGTCGCACAAAACAGAATCCAAATGTTATGAAGAGTTGATTTCTTTTTGTTAGGATAGCCTGACAGAATCTTTTGAGCAGCACATGGTTCCCAAGCAGTCACAGTGAGGCCCCTGTACCTGGATTATGGCACATTAATGGCAACAAATGATCCAGAATGTTAATATCCATATGGAAACAGTTATTTCCTGCTGGTGAACTACTCCTATACCTTCCCCTCCCTCACATTTCTGAGAAGCACAGTAGCAATCTCTGTCCTATGAAAATTTTAATGAGTTTCCTAGAATCATAGAAGGATTAGAGTTGGAAGGAACCTTGAAGATCATCAAGTTCCAACCTTCCTGCTATAGGCAGGGACAACTTCCACTAGACCAGGTTGATCAAAGCCCTATCCAGCCTGGCCTTAAACACTTCCACAACTTCCCTGAGCAACCTGTTCCAGTGTCTCACTACTCTCACAAGTAAGAATTTCTGTCCGATATCCAATCTAAATCTCCCCTCTTCCAGTTTAAAACCATTACCCCTTGTCCTATCACTACACTTCCTGACCAAGAGTTCCTCTCCTGTAGGCTCCCTTCAGATACTGGAAGGCTGCTCTAAGAGCAGCCTTCTCTCCCAGAGCCTTCTCTTCTCCAGGCTGAACAACCACAGATCTCCCAGCCTGTCTTCATAGGAGAGGTGCTCAATATATATTAGTAAGATGATCAGCTATACCTACTGACAGTGATAGGGCCTGAAAGGTTAAATAACCCTGCACAACGAGAAAACTTTGCCCTCACATTTCTTTACTGGGTGATTTTTATTTATTTTTTTTAAACACCACTTTGGATGTTGAACAACACTGATGAGGCATGCAGCTGAACAGGAGCGGGGACAATAGAGCAGCAGTCATGGCCCTGTTGAAAGATGCAGACAGCAGGCATACCTGTGTCAAAAGTGAAAACGAAAAAACCACAATACGCTTCCAGGCAGGTCAGCTTTTGGGGTTTCTTGCTCAAATAACATGTTTTGAAGAGTGACCAAACTCAAACATCCACATGCAGTATTTACCACACATCTATTGTTACATCTTGTTAAAGAAAGTGAAATTGCTGCAGTTATAACAAACAACAGGTTATCTCTGACAAAAACAGTTTATTATTCAAAAGCTATGAAAAATTGTTCTCAGTCTTGAATTCTACAATGGCAGACAGACAATGTTATCATTTAATAAAATAGGCATTTCACTCACAACCTTGATATTTTTATCCGGAGGATTAAAAAAAGCACAGAAGGCTGCAATTAGGCTTTTCTCTCTCTCCAGAAGCCACTCATTCTAAAAGCACTACAAGAATTCAGAGACAGCACTTATGATCATAGCTTGTTATTTTAGAGTATATAATACAAACAAGTGTTGATCACTAAAAATATTAATTAGCATTTCATTAGAAATATCAATATGGGGGAAAGCAGTGATGTGCAGACATCCTGCCTCTGGGATTAGCTTCCAATTCTTTTTAGATTAGGAAGCAATGAACTGAAACCACTACCCTGACAAGTTAACTATTCTTGTAGACACCGTTCTGGATAGGAACAACACCAGCCTTAAGGATAGCACAGTAAACAAAACAAAATCATGCTAACTTCTGATATTCACAACCAGTCACAAGAAAAAGGATCTGGATGAGTTACATAAATTTGCTAGTAACAGAGTACTGCATTTCAATTTTCTTTTTTTAAACTGACATGTACTTATGAAGCAGTACCAAAAATAACAAACAGTTATTACGGACAAGACTGCACTGGCAAGAAAATTTAACCAACAAAAGGGTTAATTAGGGATACAAATTTTCTCAGACTGCTAATAATGGGAACGACACATAGTATGTGCCCATAAGTAATTCTCAGGTATCTTTGATCTTCAGCCCCAAGCGATTACTGTTGCCTACCAGACCCTGGCCTCTGGGACTCTCTCAGAACCAGACATCTGGCTACTTTGTTGTTTTAGACTAATCTCATCCCAGGAGAGCTCAAGAAATGACACCAGGCAAGGAGGGTCCTGGCAAGGGAAAAAACATTACAGTATCAGCAGATTTTTGAGTGGACTAGAGTATCAAAATTGTCTTCAAATTTCTATAGGGATCCTGTGGCTTCTCTGCTCTCCAGCTCGGCTTTCACACAGAACACCAGAATGCACATGATCCTGTTTTAAGGAACTGTTAATCTCTTTGGAGAAGCTAATGAATGATAATCCAGGAAGGACCTTGTGACAAAGGCAAGCAGAAGTAAAAACACTGCAAGGAAAGGGTGGATTTAATGAAGATTTTATTGAAAGGTCACACACGGCGTGATCAAATAGTGTTTTTCAAAGCCTACAAAAAACTACCCCAACATCCAAACACACTATTTTTTACCAATTCATAGGTTTTACCTGCCAGCAGTGTTACCCCTGAAGTATGACCCTCTGACAACTGCAACAGATTCAGCCAAGCACCAGGCTTAGAAGTAGGGCAGTTCACAATACACTGAGCCCACAGTGGTAAGATGGGCTGCAAACACAGAGAAAGGGCAATTTAATTCTAAGGCCAGGCTCTCCTACCTTCAGAGGCTACCTGGGTTTTGCCACAAGCTTTGGTTTGTCAGATTCCCATCCTCCCCAAACCACAATAGGTTACACCAGAGGTGACACTAGCAGCTAGACAAGAACTATTGCAGACTGCCCTGAAGAAGGCCTTTTTCCAATGTTCCTATGTCCTTCCTACAGCAGTGCTCCTATGTTCTAGGTGTTCCCAGCACACACTTAACTGCCTACATTCAGCAACAGAGAGAACCAGTCCACTTCGACCTGGAAGAAATAAAAACCTCACATGTACTTTTCTGAAATCAGCAAGCACACCCATACTATTGACATTACCCGTGTCATGTACTTCCAAGCAGCATGATTTTTAAAACTTAGGGGTAGCACATAACAATAGCAATAAGGAAGAGATCACTTCTGTATGCGTGTCCTTTTTGTTTTAAATCAACCACAACTTTTCTTCCATTGGCAAGAGCAAGTCAAAAAACAATGCTAAATAAATTCAGATTCTAATGTTCTTCTAAGAGCAGGCCCATATGGTTTCTTTGCCTCATTTCAGGATATTTGTAAAGTGTTCAGAACAGAGCTTCAGAGAAACTTCTGAACAATCTGCCATACCACACTAGCTCCCAAAGAAAACAAATCCCTTCCAAAATCTTTAAAAAGCACTACAAACAGAAGCAGTTCAAAAAGGACGTGCTAAACTTTACTAGAGATCATGCTATTACAGAATATCCTACCTCCCTTTTTTTCAGTATCCACAACTATCCTGTTTACTTCCAGTCACAACAGTCCCCTCTCAGTGGGAGAAATCATGCTAAGAAGTTACAGCTTCCAAATACACTCTAACTGCTGAATCAAGAATAAAAGAATCTGTGCTTCACCAACTCTAGTAACATCGTATCAACAGTAAAAAAAAAAACACCTGAACAACTAAGCTTACTTCTGAGATATTCAGACAGATGCTATGCAATTTTTTTTTCTGAATATGAATCAAGCAAATTCTTCTTCACTTTCTCACCAAGCATGTTGTTTGAGTGAATGTGGATTAGTCCAAATAATTAATTTTTAAAATATCAGCAGCACAAGGACAACATAAGTTGCTCTGTAAGCCTCTATGTACAGCATGTGCTCAAATGTTTCTCTTAGAAGTTCTGCTATAATATGAGTCTGTTACAGTTTAACTGATGACTTCTGTGACTGCTGCAGCTTGCAAATAGCTATGCAGCTTTACACTACAGAAGCAAGTAAGAAAAAGTCATAGAATATTCCATACCACCCCACTAATAACCTATATTGCATTTATTAATACATCATCTGCTGCAGAACAGTCCCAACTACAGTGTAATAAGAAAAGCTTTGTAAGGTAAAACTAATGCCTTCAAAAAATAGCATGTGATTTTACCAGTGGAGATAGCATTAATACAAGTAACACACACACAAAAAAAAAAGTGAAGACAGGGTGGAATTTTAATTTTGATATTTTATGCACTGTAGATGCTTAATTATATACTCTGTCTTCACTTGCCATAGAATTTGAACAGTGCATCCCACACTTATCTTCACCCCTATTCCTTTTAAATCAACAACAAACAATACTGTGAATATGAATGCATAAGATCTACTTCACAAAATACACAGGAAATAAACAGTCAACAAAGTAAACCCCACACTAATTCTATATATTAAAAATAACAAAATATAGAAGATATAGGTATCGGTTCTAAGAAACATTTGACACAGTGCTCAAAATCACATTTTTGTAGGATTGTCTTAAATACTACAATTACAGATTGGACATACATATTACAGACTTATTTTCAAGGCCATATGCCATCACCAGGACTCCAACAGCAAACAAGCAAATGCTTCAGGACATAAATACTCCTTTGTTTACTCTAAATATTGATTTATGTTCTATGGGTATACAAACATTGGTAGCTAATGCTTGCACTAATACAAAATTACAGCCATTCAGTAAGGTTTTCTCACAGTGAATATAACCCCCTACAGCCATTTAAAGAAAAAAAAAAAAAGAAAAAAAAAAAAAGAAAAATCCAACAAAAACCCAACCATCCACCCAACAGCTGGAAGAAACAAACACTGGAACATGACAGGAATGTCAACGTATCCATACAAAGGCAAATGAAGTAATAAAAAAAAAAAAAAACCTCCAGAGAAAAAAGGTCTTCAAACAAAAACCTTGTTAGTACTTCTCCTAATTCTGAAATGGAATGGAGTAGCTCCCATTTATCTGTCATTACAGTGGAACAGAGAAAGAAAAACCTCTTCAGACATTAGTAACAACACCTTGAACAACATTTGTAATTCCTCCAAGAATCTAGTCAGTCTCTACCAAAAAGAGTTCATGAACAGTATTTTAAATAACATATAGTTCAAGCATTGATCTGACTGTGAAACCATTAATCCTTCCCCAGCACTAACTTCTGACTAGAACTCCTGATTTCAACATACACATGAAAAGCTGTATATACAACTATTACATCTTCTTTCTTAATCCAGGATATTTAACAATATAGCTCTATAGTTCACTGCTGACAATATGTATAATATGCAGTTCTTCGTAATTTAGGTATTTTATTTCTGTGTGTATGAACAAATCTAGGAGACAACATCCATAAACTGATACATTCTCCCAGGTTTTGGAAGCTGCAGTAAAGACTGAAGGAAACAGGCTTCTGAATGTACGTCTGGAAGAATTCCACATTTCCTTCAGCGAGCAAAGTTCTATTTCTTATCTTGCAATTAAACAGTTCATCAGCTAATAAAATGACTTTATACTCCTCTAATATCTGTATAAGGAGATAGTAGTGGGAAAGCTTAGTGATGTTTCCCAATGAACACACTTCCTAAAGAAAGATAAGTACGATTACACTAGCTTCAAGGTAATGACATACACTTAATGCACAAATAAAGCTCTGTCTTCAGAAGCATTTACATCATGAACAGTACTGCTACTTGTTTTCACTGTTCTATTTTAAATTTACAGGCACAGTTTCATTTATTTGAAACAAAGACCATATTCTCAAAAATACAGTAATTAACATCTGAGAATACAGTTGACAAAAATGTAGTACTGTACATACTTATGCATCTACTTAGCATTTTATGCCAACTACACGCTTTTGCACAAGACCAATTGCTGCCTCTCGAATCCACCTACTACAAATCATACAGGCCCAATTTTAATTTGTAACTCTTACCTCCACTCACCCAGTCCATTACTTTGATTTCCAGAGAAGAGTATCTGATTTACACTAGGGTAAAGGAGAAGAATCATGCCCAAGTTTCCAGGTATCCTCACTAGCAGCACAGGTGTTCTTCTGCTAGTAGCAGCTGGCACGTGTTAATTAGCAGGAAAACCAAATTCAACTATTTTTAGTTCTGTAAAAACAACTAAGAGAGAAGGCTCAGAATAAAGTCTCAGCATATTACAATATGCTCTGCAGGAGGAAATAACCTGACAAAATGAAATTTTCCATTTTCATGCATCACGCAATTTAGAAGGAACTTGAAGCCTGAAAGACGGGAAAACTCCTTAAAATCTGCTTGTATGGCAGATCTGCATTAGATTGCAGAAAAATTAGAGAGTATGAAAAGACACGCTTGCCTCCCACCACTTGTAAAACAAAACAAAAAAAATCCCACAAGAGCTTATAAGGAAACCACCAACATAGCCTGCTGGAAGTGTTGCTAAATGAACCATCTACTTTAGAAGATACTGTATGATAAATGAGCATAACAAGCCATTTGCCTGAGTAAAATAATTTATTGAAAGTTAGAAGCACTGACTGCTACTAAGACCAGGCAGTCTGGAAAACGGAAGACTACTGCAGATTGTGATTTTCTATTAATAATGAAGACAACAAACAACATGCTGGAACTGGCCGGTGATTTGAAAGAGGAGGGAAATTAAAATCAGTGTGATTGCTTAGAGACATGACGCTTACACAATGGGCACAGTGATTTATATCATGTAAAAATACCAGAGCGGGGAAAAATTGAGAGGGTCGTAAGCATACTACTAAGACAAGGAGAAAGAAATTTTACACATTCTAAATACAAAAATGCACATCTGAACCCTGTTAACAACTCAGGAAGCTCAGCTGTCAGACTCACAAAGTATCTGGGTTATAAAGCGTCATTACATTCTAGGATTTCATACTTACATAAATCAAAGTAAATCAGAGCTAGTGCAGAGGCGGCTACTTTGAATTTACATATGTCTAAAGAGAGAGTAAATTGTTACCTAAAAAACTGAACTAATTTCAATGCAATACCCTAAATTTAAAGGAAACAGAAAATGTTAAGTAATCTGCTAAAACAAAGAAACCAAGGTTACAAGGTATATATGTTGCTATTACTTGCAGAAGATGACTACTCTCAGTTTTACCTGCTGGCAGTGTCAGGAAGGTTCAAAAAACTTCAGTACTTCAGTTACTGAAGAGGTCATGACACCAGACCCCTTATGAAGTAGAGATGCCTCAGAGTGACTCAAGTTTCAAAAGGGATTTGAGGACAGCCCTTTACAATATCACGTATTTTTCAGGGTTTTCCATACTTACAAATAACTTCTATTGTTCTGAGTTTCTGAGACCATAAATTGCAGAGAATCAAGCCATGCAGAAGTCATCAACATGGGTGGTGGGAATAGCAAAAACATCCCAGTATCAGTAGGTCAGAGACATTTGTGACTATGCTTAGAAATGGAAATGCCTCACAACTCTACAAAAGAGGTTGCATTGCTGGTTGAAAACGTGTAAGAGGCCATTGACTAAATTATTAAAAACATGCACCTTAGAGACCATAACCTATATGGCAAGTCTCACTCAATACAGATATTCTGGACCATTTGGATAATGAAAGTACAGTAAGTATTTTTTGAGATAATACATATGACATTAACATTACAGAAAAAATCTTATAGGATATATTTTCTAAATTGCATACCACATGTCATTTTAAAACAGAAGCACAGAACACATCCATCAATCAGAACTGAGATTTTATGTCCAACTTCAATGTTGTCATTTCTTGAATTACAGGTAACTTAACGATCCAGGTTATGCATCCTCTTCTCACAGGACTTCTAAGAAATCACATATATTGAATACAGAAAAAGTTTCACTAAAAACACATTCATTTTGAAACAAAGTACTATGCTTAAGTAGAACAAACCTAACAGCCACTCTTAGAGCTGACTTCCTCTAGTTCCAGTTATAAAATCTTTTTCATATTTTCAAAGAAATTAAAATGCCACTTGCCATACACTGAAGCCATAAATTTTACATAAAACTGAAATAGCGTGAAAACAGGACTAAAAAGACTCTTCCAAATAAAATCCACAAAAGCTAAAACTTTCTTGTAGATGTAATAACCTTCACGACAGTGAAAGCACAAATATTAAGGCATTTACCTATGGTTGTTTAATAATCTGCTTTTAAACACAGCACATCACAAGCAAACAGATTGAGCACTGTAAACTGAACAAGTGAGTGCTGTTATTGGCAGGGACATTTGCAAAACCATTTCCAAGATGCAGGCACAGAGTTCAGACTCTCTACTACTGAGTAGATTTCTATTGCTCATTGGTGTCACCGAAATGCATGCATGCACAGAGTCTAGCAAAATGTAAAAGCTCGTTGAATAAACAGACAAACTAATATCCATTTCCACTGACACGATAATAATCTACATCACTAAAAACCTTAGTTCTACTTCTGCTTTTCTGCCCTGTTTCCTTTCAACATTTGTTCTTTCAGGTTTACGTGGACTATCAACTAAGGACAGAGATACCGTATCACTGCACGCACCTCTGCTTTATTTCATTAGGGCCCAAAGATCATTCAGATTTACCAAATTACATTTCCTATAGAAAGACTATTGTTATTAACTACGGGAGGTATGCCTGAATGATATGACAGACTGACACAACTGAAAAGTTAGGAAATTTTTCTAAAAGTCTTCACAGTATTACAAAACAAGAGGGGGTTTTGTTTAATCTAAAAAGTTTGAAATAAAGCCACAAGAGATAGCTATAATTACAATGACTCTGATCTTCAGTATCCGGGTAAGAGGCTGTAAACTCCCCATCGATAATGTGAAAGCCTCAGTGAATGTTTCGTGCCCCAGTATTATGTCTGAGAAAGAACTTTTCAGACTCCATTATGTCCGCCATGAACTTGATCTTTCACCTCTCGTGAAAATCCTCTTATAACTATAATTCTAAAGTTAATGATGAGAGATTTCATTTGCTTTCCAAGCACAGATAAAACCTTTTTGAAATACATTCTCACTGCCATGACCTTGGTCTATGACTTAAGAGTTCACCACATGTAATAATTTACTTCGCCCCATGGGGCTCATTGAGATTTCCTTTTAAAAGGTTTTGGATATGCAGTTGGAGCTGAAACACTCACACAGTGTGTATTGAAGTATATATCCCTGTATACATTACAGACATTTGGCAACAGTATCTACAAACAAAATTGATTTATTTCATTACAAAATATAGCAACAAAAAAGTGTAGCTAAGGAAAGTCATCCACAAAATAGAAATTCAACATTTTGGGAATCTTGCTGCAATAATCCACAATACCTGCCAGAACAGAGTTTCAAAACTTCACAGAAGAAGTAATATATCTAAATTGGGAAACTAATTCAGGAAATACACATTTCCTCTAGACTTACCAGCTCAAACAAAGCAACCAGCTCAAATTCAGTTCAAGCACAGTAATATTCTCCTTCATTTAGAAGTCAGCAGTTTGGCTGCAAACTCCTTTGCTGACAAGCAATGCACTAGCTTCTTCGTTTGCTCATGTATTGCTTACTAAACAACCTTTTATTATTAACATTAAATAGATTTAATTAAACAGGTACAGAACTACTGTATCCACCTCAACATAACACAAGGTTTTTGTTTCCCTGAATCTTAGTGAAAATTCCTTCAGAAATGTTCTTTACCCTGAATTCAAGCACTGGCTTGCAGCCCTAGTCAAAAAGAGCACAGTGACTGACTCACAGTTTAAAACACACATCAGTGAATAATAACAAGCTGCCAAGCATAACAGTGGCTCCGACCGGTTCCCACTTGGCCTCTGCCTCACGCTGTCTTGCAGAGGGACCAAGCAGTCCATGCCAAATACCTGGGGATGTGTATGAGGGCCTGAGGCAGGGAAGGATTCAGAGGCAGACAAAGTAGACTTGGAGAGAGGTCAGGCTGAGGGTGGCAAGGGGACCCAAAATGCCAGAGAAGCAAACATTCTGGAAGGGCAGCTTGTGGTGGAATATATATGATGAGGTTCTGAGGAAATATATGATGATAACTGAGGAATCCATATGATGAGGTACTTATGAAAGACTATATTTAATAGTAAAACTTCTTCTCTCCTATCACACAGATGAATTGTCTGGGGTTGTTGTACTGTCAGGGCACCTACAGTACAGTGAAGGCACTAATGTTCCTTTGCCATTCTCCTGCCCCTCAAAATTTCCTAAACACTACCATCTTCTCATGAAGGAGCTTCCCATGCGAGTACACATGTAGCCTGTGCTACAGCTACTCTGAGCAGCCTTGTTTCCCCTCCATCCTTGTTAATTCACAAGTGGCAGCAGCAGTAGTGGATTTCAGACAGAAAAGCCCATATGCACAAGGAAACACCTGTAAAAATCCTAGCTGAGTGGGAAAGCACCCAGCTGTGGGTACTGCACGTCTGAAAAAGGGTTCCTGGGAGGCATGTGGCTTTTCTTCAACATGTCCAGAAACATTTACCAGCAGCTTGTTCAGACTTCATAATATGGCTGATATTTTCCAGAAACCATAGCTGAAACAATGCTTTGAAATCAGATAAGATTTGCTGCTGGTAAGGCTCTCCACAGTTTTTTTTGCCAAATGCTCTAAATAACAAACACACAAAAAGTCAGTTTAACAGAAAATACAAAC
The DNA here is from genome assembly GCA_013398155.1 of Pedionomus torquatus. Classification (NCBI taxonomy): domain Eukaryota; kingdom Metazoa; phylum Chordata; class Aves; order Charadriiformes; family Pedionomidae; genus Pedionomus; species Pedionomus torquatus. The sequence continues at coordinate 195,403 of VZRU01000207.1, forward strand.
TGAAAACACTTAAAATATCCTATCCTCTCATAAGAGTTCTAAAAAAATAATTTAAAATAAATTTGGGCTTGCTTATTTTTATATAAATAAAGGAAACTAGAAATGTATTCTGTCTCATCACACAGATGAGGTTTTCCTCATAGAATGCAAGACAATTTTTCTTAACGTATATTGAATATAATAATGTGACAAACAATTTAGAAGACAAAAACCTTCATCTCAATCATAAGAATGTAAAAAGGATAATAAAATCAATTTAATTTCCTTGGAAAATAATGGAATTTAAAGATAATAGTAATTTTAATTGAAAATCCTGCTTCATGTTTTGCACCTATGATTTCCACAAATCAGGACTTGGTATTGCACACACAAATTATAGAAATATTGAATTTGCAAGCATGATTGCTTCTTTCCTATATATTATTCTTAATCACTAAATAATACATTCACACCAAATAAAAACACACTTGGATAAAATAAAACAAACAAACAAAAGCAAATTTTCCAAAGTGAAATACTCTGAAGTTTCGATTTTAACACACAAAGGAACAAATTTAAAAAAAAATTCTCAGAAACCATACAACAACTTTTTACAAGCCAGTGTTCAAAACTTGCACATTTCAAGAGCAGTACTGCTATCCTTGACCAAATCCACTGAAGATATTCCTAAAGGGTGTTTTGTCTTCGCAACAGATGTGCTTAATTTTGATTTATCTGCAGTGAGCTGCAAACCATCATACATAGCAGGTACTTTTCAGATTTCAAAATGTTAGCAATGCTTTACATATTACCATTCAAAATATTCTTTTTGTAAAGAAATACTGAATTAATTCCATTTTTGACAATGAATACTGTTGCATATTAGCTTTTGCTGGTTTTATAAACTCATGCTTTCATTCCCAGTCACAACTCTGGGGCCACCAACAGTCATGCTAAGCCACTTGCAGCAGTACTCCTTCATGCAATAGGGTCCAGGAACTGACATCAAACAAATCACCTTTATTGTTCATGGTAGAAAATAAACCACCTACAAGCAACAAAGCCAAATAGTTTCTGTTCTGCTGTACCAGTGATTTAACACCAGTCCTAACATATGCAATGATTAAAGAGTTCACTTACTATTGAAATTAATATGAAATTAGAGTTTGCTTTATAAACCAACAGGTGAGCGACAGCAGAACAGAAGCATGTCGCTGGATTTCAGTGCCAGCAAACATCTTCACTGCTCTGCCAAAAGGAAGCCATTACAACATGACCAGTGCACAGTGAATGCTGGCATTCAATTGAATTAAAAAACTACATAAAACAATTCACTGCGAGCAAATCTCTTGTAACTTTTTGAAGCTGTCATCTTCAGAATAATATTTCCAGTCTTCATTGCTCTCCAAAAGGTAGCCTTTCTTTTCAAAGGCTGAGGAAGGGAGAGCTGGTAATGCATTTCCCTCACTGTAAGATACCTGCAGTCCTTCAAACAGCCATAAAGATCAAACACAAGGAAGTTTAGAAGCTGAATTTTAGGGGCCAGTAGACTCAACTCTCTGCAAATATTTTAACAGAAATGTTACTGATTCATTCAAACAGTTAAAAATGCTTGCTTTGCACAGCCAATATATTTCATACAGCACTCCCTGCTAAATAAAGGAAGCTCTTGCACACTCTAATTTTACACTGAATTAACCTGCAGACCAAGCCAAATACAAAATCACCTTGCTTTAAAAGGCCATTTTTGTCAAGCATGCGAGCAAGACTCTTCTGTCCTGGCTTCTTTATGCCACAAACAGCTTTCAGGGTCACTGGATGTCCTGCAGCAGACAAAAAAAAAAAAAAAAAAAAAAAAAAAAAAAAAAAAAAAAAAACCACCACACCACAACAAACCACCCACAAAAAAAACACAACACCAAAACCCACTGTCTCCCCAGTGCCTGTAGAACAGCAACAGCAGAGCCTCTGAAAACACTATTGTAAAAATCAGGTCTAGGACAACTAGGCAAACACAGATGTAAGAATACACAGCTATGATGATTCCAGGTAGATTGCAACCACAGCTTAAGCAGTTTAGCATGAAGAGACAATTTTACAACTTTCTAGATTATGGCACAGCTGGTACAAGCATCCCAGACTTGGGAAAGCTGAACACAAGGCTTCAGGTTCTGCATCATACATCCAACAGTACATAAAGTTGCACAGTTAAGAGACATTAAGACTCTTGCTCTTCCCTAATGTCTTACTCCCAGAAGAGTAGAAGAGGGGCTTTTGTCACTGGACACCTTATGAGCCATATGTAAAACCCTGAGTTAGCGGTACCAGTAACCAGGGACAAAACTAAGTTTTTTATTACAATTCTAACTCAACCACTGATATCTTAGGATAGTAAATCAACTGTTTCACAAGAGTATCAGGAGAACCTGAAACTTTGTACAAACTGCACTAAGGAGTTTGGGGCTGAAGTGCTCAAATACAGGGATTTTGGAAGTCTCCCTGTTAGCCTGAATTTGCTTCCATGAAATTAAGAGCAGAATTGAATGCCTTTGAAAATTCCTTCCTTTCTGAACAGTTTTAATAGTGGATCTGTATTAGAAGTACTAGTGATAAGTGAAAGGAGAACAGTGATAGGGGGGAAAACCCTAGAAGGTTCCACGATTGCTTTGGGTTATAGAAGATTTGAGAAGAGGATGAAGAACTCTAGAGATATCTAATGGAGCTGTGTGACTGGGACACATTATAGTGATGAAATTCATATTGTAAGAAATAATTTGGGCTACTCCTAAGCATTGATGGATATAAAATTCACTCACCACTCAGGGAAGGAAAAACCCCTAAGTGTCAATAAATAGTTCAATAAAAAACATCTGCTCAAAGCACAGTAATGATAGAAGAGAAGTAAACTCTTAGGATACATAAAAAATTAGACTGTAATCCTAGAATAGAGTGGGTGAATTTAATAGCATAACAGCTCCTATGTACATAGAAGGCTTGAGTTGGCACAGCTAATTCTTTATATTTGCACATATGAAGCACAGACATCTTCCCTAAATTTGTCCTGACACCCACATACATTTCCCAGAGACTTCTGTGGAGTATCTAATAGTAGAATTGGTAACATTTTCATTTAGAACTATTTAATCTGTGTGGGAAGACAAAATTTATTAGATAGGAAATAAATTTTAAAAATCATTATAGGGTTGTTTTTTTCCTTTTACAGTGTCAAATTTAAAAACAATAGGATGAAATTACTTACCCTTTCACAAACAAAACCCAAAACGATGCATATTTGAAGTACAATTTGGAAATTAAAAGTTTAGACCACCTACTACAAATTTTGACTTACATTTAGAGAAAAACTATATTATAGAAGACAACTAAACATCATGACACACATAGTTTATTTGAAGATCTTAAACAATTTTGTTTCATAATGTTCATGTGTTACCTTCCAAGGGTAAACACCCTTGGCACACCGATCCATCAGTGTATGAATCACAAACCATTAAAGTTTGTGCTTCTTTTTATTCGTTTTGTTTTGTTTTTTTTTTTTTTAAAAAAGGTTAATGTACATGTATACACAGTTCAAAGAACTTTAGATATTTTTAGAGAAATCAATATCTTTCCTGTGACTTTATAGTAGTGTTACGATTCACTTTTTTGTTTTCACTTCAAAAAAAAGCACCACTCACAAACAGAGGAAATTTCCAGTGTTCATTTCTCAGTAGGTACTCATAAGCTCTTTATTTTAAAATCTGTTAAAACTTTGGCATATAATTTCTTGGCAAAATGTTAGTATTCTCCCTCAGTTCTTTACTAGAAAGGCTAGCTGTGGACCTTGCAAGTTTATATTCAGTTTTATGTTCTACATCTGCTTTAAAAAACAAATCTAAAAATCAATACTAGAAGTCTTATTTCATAAATACCTTCCTAGCTTTCTTCACTATAGTCTATTTTATATTTCACAATCTTGTCTTGCATATGCAACACCTTGTTTTACAAAAGATATAGCAGATCCACATGAAAATTGCAAAAAAAAATAAAACAACACTTTGATTAACACATTTTGTACAAGCTACAGCTTAAATGAACAAAAATACCCTCAATGGTTTTGTTGCGTATGAGATAAATCGTGGCAGACAGCCAAAGTATTATTTAATAAAATGAACTATCTGTACAATTCCATCACAGCTCTTGCCTGTAATGGTACACGTTTCAAAAATATGTCATTAAGCTGCCATAAAAGTCATCACAAATTGTTTTTTTCTCCCAAACTGATAATAGACATAGATCTAATTTTCAATTTCTTTTCTTCATTACTTTGATTCTTAAGGAGAGTATGACATTTGCCTTCTGAATACTTTGTAGTAGTGTCTGGTATCTCTGCAGCATTTCTGTCTGAGGATTTCTGAGCTTTTAATAAGTCTTTTAATAAGTTTGTCATTACAGCAGTTTGAAATGCTGACATATTTATTTGCCTCTCTCTTGCAGAAATGGATAGTTAGAAGCAGACTTTTAAAGAAATGAGGTTTGCATTTTCACTTAGAAACTATAAGACATTTTAGAAAAAAAAAATACACAAAAAAAAGCCTTCTATGCTGTGAGATGCTATAATGTCATTAAAATCTTGACCCTTCACAGCTCAAGAAGAGCAAAAAACAAAAGTGAGACCTGGTTTTCTAACTACATGCGCTGTCCTCTTCACAAACTAAGAGACTTCTCAAACATTACTGAAGACAGAAACAACTAAGTAATTGAGAAAATATTGCCATATTAAAATTTAGATTTTAATTTACCATGGCCTCATTTTTTTGCCAGTGTACATATTAACATTATTTTCGGTCATATAGAGCTTCATATGCAAATTAAATTCAGTACTTGAAACTGGTTTTGCTAATGAACTAAATGTATTTGCGACAAGAGCTAGGAATAGACTGAGAAAATTCTTTACAGGGTTAATGAAAGTATCATCATACGGGAAGAGACAATAAGAAGAATGAAGAACATCAGGGTGAAGAAGGAGAAACAGACTAAAGAGTTGAGAGAACAAACCACGCATCATACACAGGCCAGGGAGAGGAGTTGAAGAAACCTAAAAATGGGTCACATAGTCAATAGGCGTGAATCTGTAGCCCTACTAGACAAGTTGCATTTCTGCTCATCACACTAAGAACAGCTCCTTCCTTCAAAACAAAAGATATAATAGACACAAATAATTCTTCTCTACTTCAAAAGCCAAGATTTTCAGAGAGCACAGACAGTCTCCCTCCCCACCGCTGACCGCTCTTTTGCCAGCGCCTCTCTGGACAGAGTGATGCTACCTCCTAGCTACTCTGAATTATGTATGGAGAGCTTTGGACAGAAATTTTAACCTCCACCATATCTTCTTCTAACAACCACAGGTAAATATCTTAAAATACCACCTATCAAGTGTTTTCAAAATATGGTACCTATATCACTACTAGTACACAAGTTATTCTGAAGTAATACAGAAACATTGTCTTGAACAGCTTTGCTGCTGCCACTGCCATCAATGACAATATGCAAGGAAATGAAATTTGAAAAGTCCATCTTAAGGCTCATGTAACAAGCAGTATCGAGAGCAAACTAGACACTCCATTATTTTCTTTGCAGCTACAATCTTTTGTTCTTCCACTTTGCTAATGCCAACATTGGATGTCTCCCCCATTTATTACAGCAAAAAATAGCTAATACACCTACAAAATCTACTACTGTTTTTCAGTCTGATTATCTTTTTGCTGTTTTTCCATTTCTTAGAAAGTCACAGAGATCTTTTCCCCCTTTTAATCCCTACAGACTTGTGAAGAAGGCAATTTCCAGCCCCTAAAACAAGCCACCAAACCACTCACACATCAGAAATAAATGAAGATGCTGATTTTCACCCTCAAACACCAAAAGACTTGGAAGCCTTCTGGCTTTCAAATATAATGCTTCTCCCTACCATAATGCCACAGCCCCAGCAAGCAAAGGTGCTAACTGTTTGTCTTCCCTTACTAATGGAAGGCTACTGCTGACAAAGGGCTTTAATAAAGATTTGTTTCCTCTGAAATGTCCCAACCACCAAAAAACAGCCCCCACCTGTTCATCTACCAGGCATACAGCAAAGTGGTAGAGTCTGGAAGGCATAACTAACAGCTGCTAAGACTAAAAACATGAAAGCCACATAGATCAGAAGGCTGGTGATCAAACAATGCATAGGAAGAAGGAAAGTTTCTTTTTCCTTTGGACAATTTTTACACTTGCACTCTTGCGTAACTGTTCAGCTGTTGTATTCTTATGCACAGAACAAGAGGACTTAAAGCTTGGACATTTTTTTTTTATATATACCACGTGTTCAAACCATTAGGAAAACAAACACTGGTAGATTCTATAATTGCTAGTAAACAGTGACAGATAAATAATAAGGATTTTTAGCTTACCTGAGTTCGTACTTAGAATCTTGGAACATTAACTTTTTCAACAATGAAGAGAGTTTAATCAGAATTCTTAGTATCGGTTTTGGTGATCATATCTTCCTTAGCCAACAAAAGCAGAACGCTTTTGTGCCCTTAGGCATGTATCAGTCAAAAAAAATAGATCCGCACTAGATTAGCAAAAATGTCTTCTTTTTATGATCTCACAACCAAATTTTCTAATTGATGCACAGGAAAATCACCTATGCAAGCAACTTCTTATGCTGTAGACTCACATTCTAGGCACTTGATTGAATACTTTATCATTCTGACCCAGAACAATAAAATATAGCTTACATAAGGCTTTTCAGCACTGATTTTCAGACACTTCACAACATTGCCATTACCCATTACTGTTAACCCCAGAGATACAATACCCCACTTTCTTTTACCCAACAGGTTAATGGCAGAGCTAAAAACAGAATCCATGTTTCCTCATCCCCAAGTGAGTACTACTTCTGCCATGCCATAGTGCCTGATCATTCTTTGAGAATAACCCAAGTCCAAACTGACATTCAACAGTCATTTCTACTTAGATAAAGAAAACGTAAACCCCTCTATACTGTCATAATGGAGTCAACTACCACAGCTTTCATGCGCTGTTTCATGAAATCCAGAGAGATCTTCATAGTACTTACTGAGGGTGTGCCTGTACTCTCCAGCAGCAGGACACGTCTCAGACTAAATAGCTCATGTGGAGCTTCTTCGCTATATTGCTTCTGAGCAAGCTCATTTATCTTCACACTATGTTATACAGTGTTGATAGACCTTCGGACAAATCAATTTCTCTAGGTAAGGGATACACGCTTGACAAGGCAAAAGCGGTTTAGAGACATTATTACAAACAAATGCTCTCACAATACAGTCACTTGTATTTCCAGCTGATTCCCAGGTTTAATCTCTTCATGTATCAGTATGCATTTAAATTGAAATGAGGAGAAAAAATGCACTGTTCTGCTCATGTCAGAAAGAGAAATATATCAATAACAGTTGAAATTTGACAAGGAGAGATGTAAGAAGGTCTTCTCTCCTAGCACGAGTGATGTGATTTGCTGTTCTTTAGAAAAAAGATTAGCAATAGTCTGAATGACAAAGAAGCATCAATTCCCAAAAATACATTTGCATCAGAAACTCGCTCAAGTTTAGCAATAAGTACTTCATCTACACCGAGCACATTTAAACAGTTTCTCTTTTGCATACCTTTCTAGAGCCTGACAGAGAACTCTCAATTCCAAAGACCTAATTCTTGATTTCATCTGTCTCTGCTGTGAGCAACTATCTGCAAAAGTCACTAACAAGGTATATATTTTTACATTCCTCCAACACCAGCTTGGTACAGAAGAATGAGAGGTTCAAGCCTACTCTCAGTGATTTATAAAGTTACGTAAGTCTTACATGACAGAAAGTTTCTGTTTTTCAGCTGGTATAAAATACTCACATGCTCACCACCCCAAAAGAATACTACCGTGAAAAGGTGAACTCTAATGGTCAAGAAACTAAAGTACTTCCCTCACCCCTTTGCACAAATGCTGTACAATATCGCCTTCAGCTAACCAATCGCACATTTTTTTTCCAGAGGATCTTCTCCTTGTTCTAAGGATAGGACAGACAGTGCTAGCACAGAATGAGCACTCATTCAATACTTCATTTCATCCTCATCGTTCAGCATGTGGCACCTCTGTATAAGCTACAGCACCTACATCTAGAGTCATAACTAGAAGACTTTTCTGTTAACTACTACCATGTACCTGAATTATTTCCTTATACTAATTACTCCGCAGCACCCCCATTGGACAATTTTATGATTCTTGTTTTCAGGTAACAAACTGGGAGACAGCGATGTGCACCAGGATTGCCTGTAATTAGAGACGCTTGACTTGAGATGCTTTGGGTGTCTCTTCAGAGGATAGAGCAATTAAACAGCACTTTGTCAGTACAAAGTACAACTTCAATCTATTTCAGTGGTATCATGTGTTTTCAAAGCTGACATTAATCGATCCCAAGAGTCTCAACTCAGAAAATGAAAAGTACACAACTAACGGCCATATTTAAAAGACATGGTTGAAGTGACTTGCCCAAATTCACACAGAAGCTCTATAGCTGAATTAAGATTTGTCCTTAACCCTCTAGAACAGCATCCCTAGCTTTAAAACCAAGCTCTTCTAGTGTTATTCTTTCCCTTCCTCACCTACTAAGTCTCATCCACCTTCAGCAGCTACAAGAAAACAGACCTAAAGGAAATAACCTCATTAATTAGCACACCCGGATTAGTTTCCTAAATGCTAACTGGGCTTCCTGAAAACAGTGTTTTATGAATAGAGTCTGAAATAACATCAGCATGTGCCATTTTAAGGCAGAAATATAGTGTGACCAAAGTGAGCCTGCACAAACAAGTTCAATTCTTGTACTTCCTACCTGCTGAGAACTTTGGATTGTATCATCAGAGAATTCCACACTGCCAGAATTTCATGCAGTCACAAATAACAACATAAGACTTAAATGAATTTTTGTGTCTCCATCATCACTTTCTATTTTTGCAGCTTCAAGCTTAAGGATCATCTGCTATAGGGCCTGTTAATACTAAACACCATCCAAACAACAACTGCAAGCATGGTTCTTCACTACAAAGCTAATGGTCTATGAAGTAACCAGTATAAAGCATATGAACCTTGTATTGTTAGGAATTACAGTGCAGCAACAAGCAGAAGTCTCCTAACTCCAATAACTATCAGAAACTTTTCTATCACCTCAGAAAACTGAGCTTCTTTCAGTTTGAACAATACTAGCAGATAAACCCATTCTTGACACCCACACAATACCTGAGCTTTAACTCTAGAAGTCTTTACAAACCACAGTAGCATCACATTGCAGTCAGTGTTTTACCACACAAGCTCATAATAAATAAAAATTTGTTTGAATTTGTTAAAAAGAAAAAAAAACACATTTGAGAACAAAACAAAAACTCACCTCATTTCCACCAACAGCTTTGGTTAAAATCACTGCAGAAGACACAGGAGGTGGCATGCAGCCTACCGTCTGCAAGCTGAAAACAACAAAAAGAAATGTTACATTCTTCACATGATGCAAACACTATGCAACCAAAACTGTAAAATACCAAACAGCTGAATAGAAACAATCATCCTATCACCTGTGAAACCCAATCAGTTTGTGCTACAGTTAGAGTCCTCCACCAGCTGGCAGGATTTCTATGCTATCTCTTACCAACCACCACAGCCAAGAGCCATGTCATCATTCAAAAACCCAAACACTTAATCTCTCTGTGATTTCACTTTCGCATCTGTAGTACTGCATCTACCATTCACAAAGATATCTACGCATCTATCACAAAGATAACTGCATCATGTGCCCTGATGTAGTGAAGTTTGTAACGTGCATTGAAGTACCTGTAGGTATTTGGAAAAGAAAAAAATAAGGATATAAACCCCTATTTTCTTGAAGAAGGTGTTCAGTGATAAAAATGTACACTGCTAAGTAGAAGAATAAAGAGAACTATGCTCACTATTTCAGGTTCCCACTACACTTTGCTTTTCATCAACCCCTACTGAAAAAAAGAAAAAAGAAAAGAAGCTTTTTTTTTTTTAAATTTCCTGAACATTAAAAGGCCATCAAATGTTTAATTTTTACACGTTTTCACACCCTGGTAAAAATCACCTGACTTCCATTAATCAACACATCAAAATTTTTCTCCTGCATTTTAGAAATCTAAAATACATTATTATTATCTGTCATTTTTTTCCATTGTTTGCACAGCAAAATTATTGATGTATATACTAAATGCTGTTGCAAAGTAAGAAAAAATGGTGAGCTTTCTTGTCAAAACTGAAATTAGTTGGATCAAATATGTATTTAGAAACAACAAGAACATATCACAAGAGACTACAATCAAACTTGAGGCTAAGTAAAATAGTCAACAGGTTTTTTTTTCTGAACACCTTAGTAGGAACACTAAGGCACGAAATAAAATAGTCTGCAAAACCCCCAAAAGCAAGAAATTCAAATACGCTTTCAAGTATTGGAGTTTGAGACAGTATTTTAGTTATATCAAATGCTAGCAGTGAACTACTTTGCACTTGTAACTGTGTTAGTCCATCCCTGAGAAACACAGCATCAAAAAGCTATAGTAAACACAAGTATTAAATCCAAACAATAGGGAGCCTATTGTAGCACAATTGATATGCTGTAAATACACAAAAAGGTTAAATGGAAGAAACAGGTAAACAACAATGACAGTATTCAGTTTGTCAGCTACAGACACTGTGGAAAAGAGAAAAAAGAACATAAGCATTAAATAAATCGAATCACAGAGCAATAAGCACCACCTTGAAAGTACATTGTATCTTTAGCTTACAGTCAAGTGAGCTATGGAAGCAGAAAGTTGTCACCACTTAGGATAAGCTCATATTGAAAAGAAAGGAAATACATAGGGAAAAAAATGGTGTGGAAAGTTTGGAAATACATATGAAAATAAACAGCAGACAAACTCATGACATTTCTGATATCCATCCCCTACATCAGCTGTGATACTGTTATCTCTCTTCTATGTGTTCTCTTGGCAGTCAGTTCCTTGAACTTCTCACCTGCACTAATAAGGGGTAGATTAAGTTCAAAGTTATCTAGAGAGGTACGAAATGCGCAAGGGCCTCCATCTCAGCTGGCAGGGGTTTTCCACACTATAAGAGAAAGATTTAATGACACAATCTCTGTGAACCCTCTCAAATTTAAAATAATACATTTGGAATTTAAAAAAAAAAAATCACTATCAAGCTATGGTTTTTACATATTCCTCATATAAAAATCCTGATCTATAAAAAAGGCCTAGTACATACTAAATGAAAATACTTTTCATCAGGTGTATTGAAGCACACAACTTTTTTTTCCCTGGCTTTGTATCAGCTGCATGTAACACTACCAATATACAAACAAATTGTTCTAATAACCAACAGATTACTATAAAGAGCAATCAGCTGAAACATTTCACTGGCTCAGGCCATGCTATAAGCACTAAAAACAGGGGTCCAAATACTTGATGAAGGGTGATAAATAATACCTGTTCTGCTAATACATTACAGACAAATGAGCAGTATGGTGCAAAGTTACATATTTTAGATATGGAACTACCCAAGTCATATATTTTACCAGGGCTTTCCATTTGATGCCTTACCACCTGTGTTGGAAATGCTATACGTTAGGAGTGGCAAAAGAGGTGAACCTCTGCAAACGTTAATAAATTGCTTCAGGTTCATTTCAAAGAGATCCTGTCGATGCAAAATCCAGTCAGTTAACAAAAAGATGCTTGGGATTACAATGGTTTCTGCTCTATTTTATATATTTCAAAACCACTGTGTAACAACAAACCTCCTAACATCGTTCCAGGCAGAGGGGAAAAAAAAACAACATCCAATCACAACTGTAGAAACACAGATGAAAATCTGGTACCACCTGAATCTGCTTCCCAAATGATATTTACAGCAAAGCAGACCATTATAGAAGATGGGGAAATCTACCATTCATTCTGAAGCAAAGCTGGGAATTAACTGTGGGCTTGATTGTGCCCTTAAGGCACAACCAGCCACCCTGCCAAAGGGTGCTGCATGTCCTTGGCAGCACATGACTATTTTTCCAGGCCTTTGTGAGGACTAGCAACTAGGTTCCTCCACAAGTGCACTAAACATGTGTGACAAGGGAATAACTTTCCCAAAGCCTGTCCTGTTCCCCATTGTTTCATTAGGGTACTTCAGTGTTTCTAGGGAATAAAAACCGCAGCTGTGGGGCGTTAGGATGAACTTCTGGTTACACAGAGTGACGAAGGCATGGGCAATACCTCACATCTGCTCCTCACCTTCCTTTCACATACCCACACAGGGACATGTTAGTACTTGCTTTAAGAAGTGCTGTCCTAGAATTAGGACAGAGCTCAATATGTAAGCACCTGCATAACACTGGAAGTACAGCTCCTATCAGGCTCCCTTTGCATTGAATGACTTCAGAGTCACACATTGGCTGCTGCTCCAAGTATGTCCTGAACAGCAGTATTTATCAAGAAAGCACTCTTTATGGAAAAAAAAAAAAAAAAAAAAAGAAAAGAAAATCCCCAAAATCCCAACTTCATTAAATTCCTCAATCTGACCACTCTTTCAAGGAAGTCTCAATAATACAACAGAGCCACTGTACTAAAAGATAAAACACAGCCAAAACAGAAATGGTACTCAAGGAATAAGTGCTTGCAAGGCAGCTTGAAACATACAGGAGTTTACAAGTTCACTGGTTAAACAGACATACCTTCATGAAAAAAGAGCCTGGCTTAGGCTCCACATTTAGGTAGATACATATACAAGGGTTTCTTTTTTAAACAAATACATACATATGTAGTTTTACAAGTAGTTTCACAGATGCATGTGTCTATAACACACACACATATACTTGTGCATGTAACAGATCATGTCCCTTAAATGCTAAGCAGTGGCAAAAGAGCCGTAGGAAAGAAGGGACGATAAGTGTTATAAGGAACAAAACCCACAAAAATCTCTTGTACCTCACACCTCAGAGAGTCCCATGAATTAGGAAGGAATTTTGGCTCACTGTGGAAAATGCCATCTCCATCCTACCTGAGGAAAAACTTCATAATGATTGTACTTTAAAGAATAATCTTTACTATGAATAGCCAAATGCAAATAGACACTGTATATCAAACTTGTTATTTCCCTGATGTACTAATACTGTTAAGCAAAACAGTGCTAAATTTTAAATGATGTCATCTCAACTTCATCTCCTTAGTATCATTTGGATCACTTCACACATGGTGAAACACCTGGAGAATACTCTTAAAAACAAAATGCTCCTTTAGGTTTAGGCCTTGTGAAAACATAAGCATAAGTAGCTTTATCATTAAACTTTTAAGACAAGGAATCCTCCCCAAACAATGTTTCATCAAATAGGAAGAAACAAGGGAGATTCTTTAAGCAGTTTTCATTTTTGTGCTCAAATATTCCAATATAGGTGTATATAGCTCTTTTCCAAAATAAAAAAAAAAAAGCTTTTTATTTTTTTGATTTTTCATAACATCTATCATTACTGCACCATCAATGGACCTTTGGAAGCACACAGTGGCAGAGTACACCAAAGATATAAAACATTGTTTTCATGGTAACTTAGCTTCTGTTCATCTCAAAATTCTCCTCCTAAAAAAACTATTCTCTTCCGCCCCCCTCATCATTTATCTAGGAGCAGATACAGAAGCCCAATCTGGACACGTGCAAGAATGTTTAAAAGCAGAACAGAACACCACTATATGGCATATACAGTATTTATTCACCAACTTGTGTTTTCCTTCTCTTTCCTCCCCATCCTCCTTGAGACCCAGCACAGCACTGCAGCTGCATTTCGTGAAAGAGAAAGCTAATATCTTGCAAGCTCCCTACATATGAAAATAACTGACCAGATGTTCTAAAAATGAGACCAGGTTCCTGAAAGGATATTCTTGTGCACATACTGTGTTTTCAACAGCAAAGTACTGAAGCACAAACAACTAGTAAAATCTGTTCACAATACAAATCTTAAAACACTTATTGTAGGCTAAGCAGCCCTTTAAGAAGACACCTACAAATATATTTCACTCCATTATGCTTAAACATACCCTTTTAAAAGCCATTCATTTACAGGTGTGATTGATAATAGCTGAAGAAAGAGCCATATTGCTGTTGGGAAGAACACAAGTGTAAAAATCTGGACAAAAAGGTGTAGTTTCACATGCATCAAAGCACTTGTCAGCTCCTGCAAAAAAAAAAAAAAAAAGAAGAGAGGAAGTTGCAGTCATAACAGCTGAAGTAAGATCACATTTGTGCTTTTAAAACTAGAATCATCTTTATAATTCAAAGAGAGCGCATATCAAAAAGGCACCTTTAGGGATCATCTGATCTCCTCTTTAATAACGAAGTACATCCAGACAACATAAAAGCTCTGTCTACTTCTGGGCATTTTTCCAAAAGAAGTGTCCACCACTTCAATAATAGTGTAGCTCTCGTATCGGTAGCTTTTCAGCAGCAGCCATAGCACTTTGTCACTGCTTCAAAACCTGTGTTAACTATGCTGTCAGCCTGTTTATTGACTGCTGATATTAAGAGAAACTTGTAGCATCCATGTGATTGCAGGTTTTTCCAGCCTAAAGAGAGCCACAAACTGATTCTCATTTATACTGTGAAAAAGAGATGTTTACATTACAAACAGTCATCACTTTTGGTGGGTTTTTTTAAGGAAAGGCTAACAACCACAAAAAGCAAAGTAGTCTGTAGCAGGTTTTGATTATTTATTGTATCAACAGATAGTAAATTTATAGAAAAAAAAAAATTAGGCTGATGAAGAATAGGAAAGAAAGAGTACCAAGATCATAACAAGCTAACAGCAGCTAAGCCAATAAAATTAAGAGAAACAAAGTGCAAAACACCACTGGACCCTGAGAAAACAACAGAAAAAAGAATTTTAAATAGCATAAGAGCACTCCAGAGAGTTGACCATGTATCCTCATGCAATTTACTCGTCAGTTAGCTCTGTGTCTCCATTTCTGCCTTTTCAGGCACTCCAAGGATCTCCTGCGCAGTTTTTCAGTACAGGGAAAAGCCTTGTACATTTACAGCTTGTTTCAACTCTCACAGATAGAGAAGAAAAATTCCTTTTTCCCTCTCTCAAAATAACTTGCACTCTTTTCAAGTCAACAGTGCAGCAGTAAAAGAACCGATGGTACTTTTTTGAATAAAAATTTGCTAGGATTCTAGGATTCTCCTGTTATCCACCACCACAGATGCATTAAAAAAAAAAAAAAAAAAAAAAAAGAAAGAAGAAAGGAAAGAAAGAAAAAAAAAAGTATATTTCTAGGGACAGTAATGCAGCAGCCAATCTTCAAATGTAACCATCTCTCTGCTTCAAAACAGCATCCAAATGTACACTGATTTGGATGTACTAGCAATTCAGCACCATGTCTTTATTACATTATTTTTCTTAATAAAATTTATTCTCAAATTTGGGTCAGGGGAAAAAAAAACCTTCCACAAAAACAAAACAAAACAAAACCACACACAAAAAAAAACACAAAACAAAACAAAATACATCCATTCATATACTGTTTTTAAAGCTACAAAAAACATGGACTTGAAATGTATATCTTGATACAGTTTTACCAAGAGAGTATAATTACATTCAGTGCTTGGTTAACTGAATGAAACATTTTTTTAAAATAAAGCAAGCTCCTAAGTAGACTTGTATTGCTCTGCATTAAAAAACAGACCTTCACACAACCTGTCATGCTGCCTGTGGTGCTATGAATAGCTTCACTACTTTATCTTATCTCAAAAAGAAAGCAAAAAATAAAAAATAAAGTAGATCTAGTAGTAGAAACAAATCCTGTGGGGGGGAAAGATACTTGGAAGTATCTATACAAAAGTATATGTTTTAAAAGTATACAATACTTTATAATACAATTGAGAAAAACCAAAGCAAATTACTTCCTTCAGCAAAGCTATTAATTCCTCCTTTCCTGCTAAGTCAACTCCAGCCTAAATTTCCTAGTGGCTCAACCTAGGCACCACCACATATACAGAAGTCCCCTTTTAATTTAATAATTTTACAGTTGGAAAACGCCTTAAAAACAGATGACTTGAAGAAGACTGTAATACTTTCAAAAGTAAAATCCAAGACAAAAACTTGGGAAAGACTGGTTAGAGTTTCTAGGGAGCAAGAAAGGCAATTACATTACAGTCAACATAGCGCATGAAAGAATGCTGTGTTAGTGGAAGAAGTCTTTGTAGATCTAAATTACCAGTCTTTAAAATGTCTCCAGTGACTGTCTTTTAGAACAGTTATTCTTTAGACTGTATCATCATAGAACAAACACTGGGGCAAACAGCCTTTGCCTTCTTTACCTTCACCTAAGCAATCTAAAAGGGCTTGCCCCAAAACACACCTGTCACTGTAGCTCTCAAGAAAGCTGAGATCTCAGAAAAATTATGCCAAGCTGCTATAGCCACGACTCTGTTTCTGCACACGAGGCAAAACAGGTTACCTTCTCTTTCCTAGTATTTCAGACCCTCTAGAACGTTTGTCCTCTCACTGGTCAGTGTGGGTCCCTGTTGCCATTCAGCCACGCTTAGATGGTCATAGCTGGACTCCCCTGGGCAAATGCCCACACAGAGCAAACAGTGTTTTCAGTAGCTTGTCAAATTCCTCACTGAAAGGATAACTCAAGTATGTGATTTAATTTCTGGGGCCCTACAGGAGGTATTTGCTTTAAAAGAGCAAGCTATCCAGTCACTGAAAACTGAAAGAGTGTTATATTAAGGTGGAATCAAATGTTCTTGTCATTCCTGCATACAGACTATTTCTATAAATGTATGAGGACCTCAGTCACCTCTAGATTTGAAAACTTAACAAGTCCATGCACAAATAGGCTCTCTCTGAAAGCCGCCAATTATTTTGTAAAATGTTTGCATGTTAGTAAATTTTTTGAGGATGCACTTCCCAGCAGATAAAGCCAAAAGTGTAGAAGAAGAAGTGTAGAAGAGAATCAGCTGTTTCTAATTTTGCCAGATTTACCAGAAGGCCTCCATTAACACACAACTTTTTATGATTTCATAAAGCATGCCACACACTAGTAATGATCCAACTAATACATTATTCAAGGTACAACAACCAACACACAGGTCAAGAATTAATAAAGACAAAAGCAGACATTACTTACTTTGCAATCCAATAAAAATATACATTAACTGACTCAAAATACCAACTTCAGCTTGTGCTCTAAACAATTAAAACATGCCCCACAGTACTTCAATAAAATCATGACCTAGCCTCCTAACACATTTAAGGACTGTTTTTAGCACACATTTTAGAAAGTAACATTACAAGGTACAATGAGTGAAATATTTTTCTTTATCTTCTACCCCATGGCAGAAATTCTGAAAAAAAACTTAGCTTCTTGATGGAACACTAAGCTGGATGTCCAGCACCAGTCTTAACTGATGCTTCCAAAACAATCTGAGATCCTGGACACAAACATCAGCTCTACAGATAAAAAAAAAGTTACTTAAGTCGAAAGCAGGACATGGCACATTGCCCAGGAACCTGTTAGTCATGTCACCTTAACCAGAAAAAGTTAGATGCACACTAGCATGAAGAATCTTATTGAGACTTTGAAATGCTACTGATTTCACTCTCTCACAGCTGGTTTACAAATATAAAGCTTCAAGGATACAAATGAGTGAAAGAGAAAGAAGTTTTATTTTTTTTTTTTTCTCTCCATGCAGAGACTCCTAGCCCTGAAAGCAGAAAACTGCACTCCATTAGTACTACTCACGCTTTGTGCTTCAGGTCCTCTTTGTGGAAGAATGTGCCTCTCCACAACCTATTTCCATTAAGATTAATTACTGTCCCAGACAAATAGATAACATAGTTCTTCCTGCTTCACCATAAGACCACAAGTCTGTAAATAGCTACTACAGATTTGACTAAAGTTATTCACTTATACTGTGGCCCAGCAGAACTAGTGACCCTAATGCCAGAACTGCCAGCAGACAGACTGGAAGCAGGGGGCTGCTATCACGTCACACACCACCTCCATTTGAAACTTTGTCACTATAATCATGATACAGTTAGTTATAGAAACTTTTTCTTGTTGAATGTACGCTGTTCATCTAAGCCCCAGTTTGCCCAGAAGATAACTAGATGATATCATGGTGAACCTTTTAGGCACTGGTATCATACTACATATGAATGACATCACTTGTGAGCACAGCTAACAGTATAAAATGCATCACAAAACCAGACTAGAGGAGACACGTAGAGTTTCACTTCATCTGTGGCTGCACCTTGCCTTCTTGACACATAGCCATCATTTCCTTTCTCCATGCTTCCTCCTTCACACATCGCTAAGTTCTTCGCTTTATCCCTTCTTACTCCCAGATTGTTTCTCTTTGAAAAACGAGTGACACAAAATTTGAAACAAGTCTGTGTCTGTGATATGCAGCAGAACATAGGCACTTTAAGTCCACCTGTCCACAACTAAATGCTATAGAAAAAGTTTGCCAAGACCTGTATATTGGCCTTGTGTCTGCACAGGAACATTTTTGTGTTGATAATAGCTGCTGTCCTGTGCCTACCCAATATGGTAGCTTAAAGCCACCAGCTCCTTGCTTGCATCAATCCTGTAGTGGCTGGCCTAAACAATTTTATTCAGAAAGCACACCAACAGGTGAGATGGAGGGAGGCAGAGAGAGCTCACGCCTTCTCTTTGTGTCCTACAGAGGCATGGAGACTCCACATAACCTCTCTGTGCTTAGTTCCCTATAATGTTCCACCCTAGGATACGCAGTTTTCTGGACTATACCATAACTAAGCAGTGGGGAAGCCAAGGTGCAGAAGGCATGGCAGGGGGGAGATGCTAGTGCACTCATGGGTCTCACCCTGACCTGGGTTTGGGACACATCTATGGTGTAGATCCAGTCTCAAAATTGTGCTCAGCACTTCCATTTAGTCAAAGCGCTACAAAGTCAAGGAAGCCATCCTCTATGGATGGGTGAAATTTATTCACACTCTCCTTCTCATCATGTTCATTACTTTGTGAAGAATTTTCTCGAATCAAAGGGGGGTTATTCCGTAACTGTCTAATATTTATCTTCTCATCAGCCATTCTCCCAGCATCAGCAATAATAGCACAGTAATCAAATATTCCAATTACATTCAAACCTAATCAAAATCAACACAAAAATTTTCAAAGCAAAACAAGAATGAAGCAATGAGAAATTACAGTACCTCAGTTTTTAAGGAGAGTCCACTGTTAAAGAATATAGCTGAAACAGCAATGTAAGTAATGGTAATTTCTGGTTTCAAGGGCCCTAAAAAATACAGATATAGAGAACAAAATGAATTATAGTCAGAGATAATGATATACATCTATTACATCAAAGTAAATGAGAATACTTAAAAAAAAAAAAAAGAAACTGGAGAAAATCTAATCATTAAAGTCCCTAATAAAAAGAATGGGGTTTCTACTAACTTACAAAAAGCATACTATTCATTTTTAAATAAAAGCAAACCAGTGAGTGGAGAGTAAGGTATGATGTCATACAAATTCGTTTTCCCTGACTACCGGCCACTGGAAACTAATGAGTAAATTCTGGAAATGTGAAAACAGGGTTCTGTCATCAAAGCATCCCTAAAGAATCAGCAAACCCCAAACATACACTCAAATAACAATATTAGCGGTGTCTCTATGGGGCCATTGATATCATTTACATATTTACCTCTCACTTTTTTCCCCACAACACAGACACACGTCTGGCTGCCTATACAGAGGAGACCATAATGTACCTTGCCATGATTTCTACGGGGCAATACAGCTCTGCATTATTCACCCACAACAGGGCTGTGGCAAAGTGGTTCATTCCAGACCTACAATAACACATTTCAGACAGACTGCTGCAGTGAGATCAGCAAGGCCAGATGCCTGCACTTAGAAGCGTTCACTATATTAAAGGCTTACATTGTATATATTTATATACTTTTTTTCAGGGAGCTTAAAATAAAATACTTTTTACACTACTACAGAAATGATGAATTCTCTTAATATGCATTGCCTTTGGAGGCCACCCAGCACAAAATGTATATACTTATTTTTTCACAAGCCTTCAACCAGTTATTATCTTAGAAGAAAAATTAGCAGTCTACTTAGGACCAAAGGAATATCCTAATTCTGCTAGTGACACTAAAGTTGTCATGAGCAAAACTGCAGCAGCAAACAAACAAGCCTTTACTTGACACTTCAGAAAAGAAGATCCTTTCTGCTCTCTTGAATAAATGATACATTGATGGTCACACTGGAGCAAGGTTAATGATCCTTAAATTAGAGGGGTTTGATTGTACACTGAGTCTAATCAAATTTTTATCTCAAGTCATTTAAACCCAAATCCCACTTTCAGAGAGGACTCTGTTGATGAGACACTATAACAGTGTGTTTTAAATACAAAACCAAACCAAACAACCTATAAGAAGCATAAGGTAAAAATAAGCAAGAAATGCAAGAGTTAAAATTGCAACAAAGCATGTGGCTAGTTGCAAAATTATGGCATGTTAACAGAACAGCCTGGAGCCGGGGGGGGAACCAAACCAAAAAAAACCCACAACAGAACAATTATATATAGTTATACAGAAAAGTATGTTGTATATAGAGAGAATGACATTTTTTTCTAATCTTTTAGAAGATTAGACACACACACCTGGGCAGTCAGGCAATGGGTTAGTTGGTCTGACTAAGACAGGGGTTCTTCCAGGACTCAGTTTACCTATTTTAGGGTTTTTCACTGGGCTACCTGAACTCCTTTACACAGGAGAAACCTTGACCTCTAGAGCAACCACAATTTCATGGCACACAGGGAACTCCAGTCAAAACGAACCCACTTCATCTCTTGTGCACAAGACTGGTCAGAAAAGCTCTTTTCACAAAAGAACTAAATAGGCTCATTCATCAAACAGGAAAATACAAAAAGGGCTTGGCTTATGCCCCGAAGGTGGCAACAGCACAAATCTTTGTTATTTGTGGCACAGTGTTCCACTGGTATGGATGCCGGACCATCCTTACTGTTTAGTAAGGCCCTGCAAATTACAGTGTATGGTTTTGCCAGCTAGAAATCACAAACTAAGGGTTTTTTCACATTTTGATATTTCCCACCTCATTTTATTTTTTCCTTCTGGTTTTAAAACAAGCCCTAAGATCATGCAGTTTCAGAAGACAGACACCATTTTGGGGAACATGTGCTCACAAGTTTCAATCAATGCTTATGAGATTTTTCAAGCACGTTGTCCCAGGAACAATACCATGTCAATATTTAATATATCTTTACAGTAGAATAATTAAATGAAGTGCTCCATCATAGTGCTTCCATACAGGAAGCAAGCTAAAGAAAAATTATCTCATATTCTAGTTAAAAGGATCACCTGATACTATCAATTTAAAGTTGTCTTTATTTCTGCTGAAGACACAGCATGGATCCTGCAAGAAGCTCTGTGTAGGTCCTATTCACCAATGCAAAAAAGCACACAGATGTTAGAAGGGATCCTTGCACATCAGGACTTTGCCTACCCTGAAGTCCATGAAGTACCAGAGCCTTAGTTGCCACAGCAAGTATTCAGAGCCGTGTTTTCCTAAAACACCTTTTTTTCCCCAGAACCTAAGGCTAGGGAGAAAAAGGTTGGCTCCTCAAGTAAGAAGCTGTCTATCCTCAAACTTCAGCTCTGTTAAGAAAAAAAAATAAATATCTACCTGATAAAAGCACAACTGAATTCTTCCTACCCTCCCACAACATGGAGTTGCTAAAGGAATTCTGTTCAAGTGTTCTACATTCCATTTCTTAAACCTTCAAAGATCAATTAGAAAAAAAAAAAATACATAAAATTTAGTTTGTTCTCAATAATTGTGAACATCTGGAACCAAAGTTACAACGGAAACTAACCACAAAACACAGACAGCACTTACACTTAGATACCCTGTTTATTTTAAAAATAACACTAGATGTTTCATCAGACCTTATGAGAAGAAACATGCAAGATCTCACTGCTTAGAAAAGGACAGATCTTTCTTCCAATTTGCCTACTGTGCACATTTGACACCATCAGTTTGACACAACCATTCTGGCAAAGACTCATTTTCACTCTTTTCCCTGATCTTTTGTGAGGAAGCAAGAGGAACAAAAAAATCTTTAAAATACAACTATGTTATTATAACAGTAAAAAAAAAAAAAAAAAAACAACTAACCGAAATACAGCACCTGAGATTTTAACACAATATACATTAAGCTCCACCTCTCAAGAAGCTCACAGATGGCAGACATTCATAGACTGAACTGCAAATTACTTTATGCTCATCTTGGAGTTCTTGAAGTTACTACTTAGTTTAACAGGAGCACATTCAAAGGAAGTTGCTAGCCGGTTTTCAGTACTACTAGTCCAAAAAGAGCAGGCTGCAAGTGAAGCCACTAGCGAAGCGCCTAGCAAAGACACGCACAGGACTACGCCTTGAAGTACTTCTAGGGTACGTGAGGGACTGGGTACCAGGGAGAGAAGGCGCTGCGGGGAGCTCAGGCGGGCCCGCCAGGTTCGGCTGCGCC